>JAQHUG010000130.1:2699392-2760230 GCA_028555095.1 Dicrostonyx torquatus
GGTATACCTATATATCCTCTCAGGCATGTGGAGGCCAGAGAACAACCTCAGCTGTTGTTCTTCAGATGTTCTTCAACTGTGTGGGAGCCCACAGAAGTGGCTCCGTTCCACCTTGACTAAAGGCCAGAGAGTTCAGGCCTATTCTTGCTCCTTCAAGGATAGGACAGGAGGTGTGACCCAGGGAGTGACTGCCTACAGGATGCTTGGCCTAAGGTGTGAGGGCTGTATGTCCCGCCTAAACAACACAATACTTAACTCAGGATATAGTTACTTGGTGTTTCAGGTACTGAAGGGGTAATTGCCCTGTTTGTCTTTTGTGTCATGGTAAAGTGGTCTTTGCCTTCTTCCCCCACGTTTTGGATTGGGGTGTATAAGCATATGGAAAATAAACGTGGGCAAATTCAATATTCACTGAATTGCCCCCCCATTCTATTCTGTGTCTCTGTATCTCTGTTCCTTCTGCCTAAAATTCCCCTACCCTCGAACATGTGAACCCTGTCGAGGCTGGACCCCGGCACAACTCTCTTGTCTTCAATATCTCCTTGGGTTGGAACTTGCCAGGTAGGCCCAGCAGCTTGGCCAGTGAGCCCAGAGATATGCCTATCTTTCTTTCTAACTCTAGAATTGCAAGCACACAGCACCATGTCTGCATTTTCTAAAGAAACTGAGTTCTGGGGGAGCAAACTCTGGTCCTCACACTCACAAGGCAAGCATGTTACCGTCAGCCATTTTCCTAGCCTCCATTCAACAATCTTATGTATCCTTGGGTGGCAGAGTCTAGTCTCTCCTAAGTGCTTGGTCCTAGAGGAAGAGGAGGCCGGCTTGTTATGTTTTAGAGAGTGATATTTATACATGTGTAACAACGAGCATATTTTGCTAACTGCTTTCACCATGTGAACAGGTGGCTTTGCTGTGGGGGCCCTTCCTCAAGTCTCTAATCATTGATTGCTATGAAAATGTCTGGGTGACTGGCGGAACCAGAGCCGGCAGCATTTACAAAGCCGGGAGAGCCTGAACAAACCGATATGCCAAGTAACAGATGATTGGTGTGCACACAGCTCTGGGGAAAGTGAGGAGAAGGGGGTCCAGAAGTGCTCTGAGGTAGAATGCAGGGCTTAGAAGCCACGCAGTGCAGCTTCTCTCTCTCTCTCTCTCTCTCTCTCTCTCTCTCTCTCTCTCTCTCTCTCTCGGCTATTGGGGAACCTCTGAAAGGTTTAAGGTTGGATTGTCCAGACTAGGTATGTATTTCAGAAAGACAATATGGAGTCATAGTGAGTTAGGAGCAGCAGAAGTGATGGGCACTTGGTCTGATTAGGATGCAACTGAGCAGCAATGCAAAGGGTCTGACCTGGGCGTGCTGGGAGGCTGAATCTGGCAGATATTAAGAAAGTAGAATGAATGGTACTGATCGCTGTCTTGCCTTCTAATTAACTGTTCCATTGTTTCTGTTAATAAACAGGGCTTATATGTTGTTAGGAGGAGCGAAGGGAGTACCTGAAGGTTTAAATTTCTGTAACTCCTGTGAAGGATTAATAATGAGATCTGAGCTAAATGATGGTAGGTGCTCATGGAGGACTCTTGAGGATGGCTTGCTAAGATGGAGATGCCCTCATGGCCTCTCCTCTTTTTTTGTTCTTGGAAATCAGAAACTGCCATCTTATCTCTGTGGTGTGCTCTAAACAGTGAAAGCCTTTGGAAAACATGGCAGAGAAGCAGGGCAGGAATACAGGGACTGAGTGTATGGTGATCCCAGCAGCCAACCTCGGACAGTGACCTCCAAACCTTATACTAGGTGAGATACAGCAGCCCCCCCCCCCCCGAACACACTGTGATTCTGTCTAGCAGCGAAACCCAAATCTTGATGGAGACAGATGTTTACCAAGTGAATATAATAAGCAAACAGAAGGATCTGAGCATGAACTCAAATTCACTGCTTGAATGATGGGTGGATGAAGATGCTCACTTAACAATAAGGCACAGAAGGAGGATTTAATAGGGCCGATGTACTTTGCTTTGTATATGTCGAGTTTGAGGGTTCCACACATCGTCAATCTACGGAACCATCAACAGAATATAGTCCAGGACTAGAGACACACATCTGGGGACTATCTCACCAAAGATAACCATTTAACTCATAGGAGTGTGTGAGCTGCCATGGGCTAGGACCGCCTTACGTCTCTGAAATCAGTGAGTGATGTTTAAGGTTTCCAGGAGAGAATTTGAGGCAAGGCCAGGTACAGAGCCTGGGGAGTGCTGTGCAGTGACTCACCTGTGAGCAGGACAATGGAAGAGTGTCCAGAGAGACGTGCCCCTGAGCATCAGGGGCAGTTACAGGATAGGGTGCTCACAAGTGCAGGGAAGGAGGATGTCAAACAGAGAAGTCACAAGAAGGAACCTGGCCAAAGGATTTGTTCCCAAACAGAGAGTGCTCAGGATGCTCTGCACAGAGCAGGGAGCCACAGGTGAGATTTGATGTGAGGACACTTGAGATTCTTCCAGACTTTTGTATAACCTGTTACTTGTCTATTTTTTTTTTTTTTTAAAAAAAAACCATTCTCTTCTCCAACAACAAATCTATCTCCTCAGATATGTCAAGTGATAGATTTTGTTTAAGATCAAAGTGAGCTCGCAGGAGCACATAGTCATTTTAAGTAATTTCTTTGTAATGAGTTTTCAAGGGTCCCCATTGTACACCGAGGCAAAGCACAGCTGAGGATGGATTCTGAGCTCTGCTAATTAAACACGTTGTTAGAGAGTCTCTGTGAAGGATTCTGATGTCAGAGGGGAAAAAGCCTTTTACAGGAGGCTTTAAACCTAAACAAAAGAAAAGACAGAGGGCAAGAAATGCTTTGGTATGCCCTGTATGCTCATGGCAGGGCGCCCACAAAAGGCTTGGGTCTTCTGGAGTGGAATCCATGTGTCCATGGTGCCTTGTTGGTTCCTGGATGTTGAGCTAGGCTATCATGGGGGCAGTCTGTCTCTCATTTCTGAATCTGAAAAAGAGCAAGGCTTTGGGTTGTTTTCCTCAACTTTTTAATTTATTGTCTTGAGCTAAGACGTGAGAAGCTTGTCTACTGGGGAATATGCTCAGATTGCATCAGGCAGGAACTACTGGGCCCAGCTCTCCCCCTGGTCCGGCTCCCTCAAGGATGCCCAGAGAGCCTGTTTTGGCTCTGGGCAACTTCCTGCTGGGTATGATGAAAATAATTGTTTTCCCATTTAAAGGGCAGCAGAGTGGGAAACGGGGAGGCAAGTGCTTTGCTTTTAGCTCTTGAGCAGCCAGGGTCCTCTCTGGGGAATACGTCCTGGTCTTCATCTGGAACATTTTAATTGGGAAGAGCTCTTACTTGGTGTCTTCAAGAGGGACCCCAGGCACCACTTGGATAAGAAGTGCCTTGTCACTTAGGAGCTGTGGTTGTTCTGTGGCCCATTAGCCAGCTCTAGGAGAACCAGCAGCTGCAGGAATGTTAATGGACAGTGACTACTTACTGAGAACATAGTCCTCAAGATGCCACACAGTGACAAGCCAGAGAGATGACACCTGCTCTTGAGTCGCTTAAACTCTCATCTTGGATGAAGGCTGGAGTGGAGGACAGACAGTCTAGTTTGTACTCACCACTTGAAGGTTAGGTGTGTCTGTAAGCATATGCGTGTGTTATATGACATTTCGCAGAGACGGAAACACTGGAAATATTCAGGATACCAGCGAGCTATACAGAAAAGCTGGAGGCTTTCAGCTATGATTCTGTAACCCATTTGGGCACACAAGTGTGTCTGTATAAACATGTGTATAAACGTGTTTATATAAACAACCACATACAGTTTTTTGAGACAGTCTGGCTACAAAGCTAAGATCCTCCTGCCTCAGTCTCTAAGTACTGGGAGTATATCCACACTTAGCTCAGTTCATGTATTTTGTTTGTCCTATTCCGATTTCACCTTCTAATACTCGGGAGGTGGAAGCAGGAGGGTGAAGAGTTCAAAGGCAACTCTGTCTGCATAGTGAGCCTGAGGCCAGACTGAGACATAGGAAATCCTGTCTCAGAACAAAGCAAGTACAGGACTGAGATGTCTCAGTGCATAAGATCACTCGTTCTTGAAGAGGACCTGGGTTCAGTTCCCAGCACCCTCGTGGTGACGCACCGCCATTACTAACTCCATTTCCAGGGTATCTGATGTTCTCTTCCAAACTTCATGGTCACCATTCATACACACAGTGCACATACGTACACATAGGCAAAACACTTATGCACACAAATCTAAAACCAAAACCAAAACCCACCAACACAAATGAAACAAAAGGGTGTCTCCACAGCATCAGCTCTTTCCAGCTCCTGAGAGTGCAGTGAAGGATGGTGTGAGCTCTGCTCCCCAACCTGGGCCTAGGATGTCTCCCCTACCTGTAGAGACATGTGGGAAGCACAGAAGTCTCATAGCTAGTGTTCTTGAAAGATGCTTGCTTGAGAAAGGGGTTGTACTATGATATTAACGGGTGAGAGATCAAGTTGTGAACTTCATGTTTAATATGAGACGTTTTAATGAACTCTGTATAGATGACTTCCTTAAAAGCCTGAAAAGAGGTACAAGAACATTGGTTAGGCATGATGGTGCTCACCTTTAATTAGTTCTTGAGAAGAGGCAGTCAGAGCTCTGTGTGTTCGAGGCCAGCCTGATCTGTATGGTAAGTTCTAACACAACCAGGGTTACACTGGGAGGTCCTGTCACAGACAACTAATCAACCAACCAACCAACTAACCAACCAATTAACTAATCAATTAACCAATTAACCAACCAACTTAAAAACCCCCAAACATTAGCAGTGGTTATTTTGTTAGACCAATCAGTTATCTTAGGCAGGCAAGGTGAAAAGAATGCAATACATCTTTACATAATTAAACAAATGGAACCATAGCCAAACAAATGCAACCTAAACAAATGCAATGCATCTTTACATAGTTAAACAAATATTCCATTCCACAACATAAGCAAAGTTCTTCTTTTGAAACAGCACGTCCCAAATGATGCCATGAACCAATACAGATGTTTTTAGATTTCACTCATTCTTTTCCATAATGGTTAATATTGATCGTCAACTTGGTGTCTAGATCACCAGGCAGTCAAACCTCTGGGCAGGGCTGTAAGGGAGTTTCTAGAGTGGGTTAATTGAGCTGGGAAGACACACCTTAGATGTGTGTGACACTATCCCATGGTCTGAGGTCCCAGACTGAATAAAAAGGGAGAAGGTGAGGTGAGCAACAGGATTTATTGCTCTCTACTTCCTGAGTGCAGAGGCAGCCTGACCAGCCGCTCCAGGCTCCTACTGCTGTGACGTGCCCACCATGATGGACGGTCCCATCAAACTGTGAGGCCCTTAAGTTGCCTTTGTCAGTTTTTTTTTTTTTCTTGTAGCAACTAGAGAAGTAGCTAGTGTGGTCTCTGCTTAGGAAGGTAGACAGAGAAGAAGCCATGTTAGCAAGGTCCACCTTACAAGTCAGTGGCATGAATTCAGATATAAGTTTTCTACCCTTGAAGGAGGCCCATGCCTATGTCTCAACCCATGGAATGAATGCCTTGTTGTTGTTGTTTGCTTTTATTTGTGCAAAATCTCTGTCTCATAGCGGTGTTCATCACATGGTAAAGAAATGCTCAATAAGTATTGGTTGGTTGCATGAATTAAGTAGTGATGCTCAGAGGCAGAACTTTAACTTTCTAGAAAAATCTGCTTGTTCCTTTTAGTACAAAGAAAATAATTTTTAAAAATATTAATGCAGACCAGATCCACAGTCAAAGGATGGCAGAAAGGAACAGATGTCAAATTCTTACTCAGAAAACAAAGGAAAGCTTCATAGCCTGGCTTAGACTTCAGCGGGATTTTGAGAAACCAATCGAAACTCTACAGAAAGGAATGAGGATGTTCCCAGCACACGGGTTAGCGGGTGCCAAGATCTGATGGCTGAAGGGTTGAAGGTGGCCAGGTGGTTAATAAGAGCAGATGTTGTGGGGGAGGAGCTCCTGGCAGGCCTGCTGTTAGGACTAGCAGGCTTAAGGCAAGATGCTCATAGGTAGGAAGGTTAGGCTTTGGATGTTTGTAAACCAGGTTTGGGGGAGGGAGTTCCTAAAGAGGCTTTCTGGTCCTTTATTCCAGAGCAAGGAAAGGGAACCTTTACCCAGGGAGGAAGCTGGACTCCCCTGAGTGACTGTCCTTTTTTGGCTCTGTCACTCAGCAGTCCCAGGCAGTCTTCTAAGAGTGGAATGCGGTAGGACAGGCTTGAATGAGGAACCTTCCAGCACGGTAAAGCTGTAGAGCAGCCTGGAGCTCTGTCCATGCAAGGGGCGGGAGACTGATGTTCTCTGTGGTTTGTTGAACAGCCTCTTTCTTAGTTTGTAGTTTTCTGGTCTCAGCTGGGCGCCTCCGCTCCCCACCAGTTTTGTTCGCCTGTCCTTTGCTCAGTTTCTCTGCTCCAGCTCCTTCACCTCTGTCAGCATCGGCAGTGTGCCTGAGTCCGCTGCTGATCTGGTCCACCATAGCAGGAAAGGCACATAAGGCATCCGTCTCCAGTCAGAAAGCAGGGTGATGAAGGCTAACGCTCAGCTTGGCTTCTCATTCTGCTCTGCCTGCAAGCACAACCCGTGGTACAGTACCACCCACGTTTAGGGTGAACCTTCCCACCTCCGTGATATCCTTATAGACACACCCGGAGGTGGATTTTTGTGGTGATTCTACATCCAGTCGAGTGGACCTTGAATATTAATCATCACAGGTCCTTCGGTTTTATACAGAAAATGCCCAAGTCTGTCTAGACCTGACGCTTCCGCTGAGTTCCAGCTCTTGCTTGGAGGTCCCTATGAGACACTTCTGCTGGTGTCAGGCTGAAATGACCCTGTGTTCAAGTCTTGGTCTTCAGCTTTGGTTCTCTCAGGGGAGAAGCCTAGTGGGAGTTTTAGGTTATTGGAGATGTGCTTGCAAAGAGGATCATGGGATGCCTGTCTCTCTCTCTCCCTTTCTCTTGTCACTTCCAGGAAGGGGGCAGAGAGCTCTGTACTCGGTCATGCTCTGCTTCCACACATTGGAAAGCAATCGGGTTAACAAACCACGTGGACTGAAAACTTAAAAACTGTGAGCCCAAACAAACTTTTTTTTTGGTTTTTCGAGACAGGGTTTCTCTGTGGCTTTGGAGCCTGCGCTGGAACTAGCTCTTGTAGACCAGGCTGGTCTCGAACTCACAGAGATCCGCCTGCCTCTGCCTCCCGAGTGCTGGGATTAAAGGCATGCGCCACCACCGCCCGGCCCAAACTTTTAAAAAAGTGTATTGTCTAGGGCCTTTTGTTAGCCTAACAAGAAGCTGTTAGTTGTCCTCCAGGCAACTTCACCACCTCCTGCCTCAAACCAAATCCATTTTCTTCCTTCCACAAATAGGCTTCTCTTTTGTTTTGCCGATGGACCCTGGTCAAGCAGAGCATCAATTGGGCCAGCTTCTTCTCACTGTGCACACACCTGTGTCTTAACCACTCCGCCTGTGAGATGCCAACCGAACCTCTCTGCTTTTCATTCCTTCTGTATTCATAGCATCCTTAACCTCTTCCCTTGGACCAGTGTGTTAGCTCCCAACTGTTAGGCCCATTTGCTCTCCATCTTTTCCCACCACCCTCTCTTTCCCCTCTCCTTCCCCTCCCTTATCTTATTTGCTGCCACAATAATCTTTCTGAAACAGATTGAGTCATGTTGTTTTGCTGGAAAACACGAACGTCTCCCTATTGCCTGGTCACAGTCTGGCAGGAATGGCCTTCCTGTTTCACCCTCCCTCCCTCATACCCTTCCTTCCTGAGCTAGCTTTATGTTAACACCACCAACTGCAGTCAGCTGAGAGGAGGGAGCCTCAGTTAAGAAAATGTCTCCAGAAGGCGGACTGTAGGCAAACCTGTAGGGCCTTTTCTTAATTAGCGATTGATGGGGGAGGGGCCGGCCCACTGTGGGTGGGGACATCCCTGGGCTTCCAGTCCTGGGTTCTATAAGAAAGCAGGCTGAGCAAGCCATGGGAAGTAAGCCAGTAAGCAGCACCCTCCATGGCCTCTGCATCAGCTGCTGCCTCCAGGTTCTTGCCTTGCTTGACTTCCTTCATGAGGAACAGTGAAGCAGAACTGTATGCAAGATAAATCCTCTCCTCCCCAAGCTTCATCCTGATGCTTCATCGCAGCCATACTGACCCTAACTAAGACTCCCCCTTTCTGCTCAGAACTCCATGGATGCAGAAATGTGTCCTGTACCCCACAAAGTACCCCAACTCCCACTCCCCATTTTTCACAATTGTTTTTGCTATTTTATTTTGTTCTGGTCTGGCTTCCTTCTTCTGTCCAGCCTCAAATCTCTTCTGCAAAACTCTGCTACCCAGGAGGTTGCTCACTGCCCAGCTTGCCCTTTCTAGCCGACTCAAAGGCTGATTCCTTTAGCATGCTTCAGACGGAGTCTATGGAAAGGTGCTTTGTAGACATGGGTATCTTCTACAATGTCTCTCTGGGTAGAGCCTGGTTCCAGCCCAGATCCTGGCATTTACGTAGTGGATCATCACTCAGAATGTATTAGTAAATGAACTAAGACAGTCCTCATTCTTCTTAACAGTTTTGTTCCCTCCCCAAAGACCCCTTTTTTGTAATAACTTTGCCCCATAAGGTCAAACAATTAGTAGAGTATTCCCTTTTCTTTCCGCTACAGGGAGGGTGACAACTTCATTTCAAGAGGGAGAGATCCAGGGGAACAGAATGGAAGCCTCTGGCCTCGCTGCCTGGCTCCTTTGTCAGCACTCAGTAGTGTTCTCACGCTGGGTGGACCAGGTAGCCAGGCCCTGCTATGGTTTCCTTTGGACCTCAGACACTCTCCTCTCAGGCCCCGTGTTCAGGGCCACCACTAGTCAAAGGAGCCTCTGCCCACCCTGCAGGTCTGTGACTGGGGGTGTGGTTTAATCAGGCTTCTGTCTGTGGTGGGAGCAGATAATAGAAAGACATCTGTTTCCTGTCTAAGCTTCAGATTGCAATCGGCTTTACACAGAGATAAAGCAGATATTTCACCCCCATCTATCTGACTCCGATTCTTTTAACTGGTCCCAGCATAAGACTGGATGGACAAAGGTTGGGTCACAAAACAATTATTTGTTTTTTCTAAAAGCTAATACTAAACTATGAGTCTACCATTGAGATACTGGGAGCTACACAAGTCTCAGCTATCTGAAGGAGTCATCAGTCACATAAAATTAGGGAGAAAAGCTCTTGCTTTATAGGGCAAAGGGGTGTCTGGGACTGAGCCCCATGTATGTTAAGTATCCCATACTATCTAAGTGGATGAGTAAGGTAAGGGACAAGGTCTAGTTTAAACTAAAGGATTCCAAGAAGGGCTCAGAGAAGAAATGGGTTTTCCATCTTAATCTCTCACGTGGGCAAAGGCCAAAAGTTTACTGGCTCTCATGGGAAACAAGTGACCTCATACACTGGGTGGGAGATGACTTTGTGGAAAATAATGTATGCTGGCAATTGGGCAGCATCTATTTAAATACGTATGAACTTAACCTTTGACTCAGCAATTTTATTTTTAGGAATTTTTAGTATGGATATACTAGTATGTAAAAAATGATATTACGTATAGTGCATTCATTACCATGTCGTTAGAAGTGCTCTAATTGTCCCACAGTTGGGGAACTTATTAGATAAATGGGGGAGCACCGCTTTAATTAATTTTTCATTGTAAAGAAAAAAGAGAATGTTTCTTCAATTCCAATAAAGAACAGTTTTCCAGATATATGATAAGTGGAACAATAAAGTGGGCAATCAAAGTGAGCAACATTGTGTTGGCATTTGAGAGAAAGAGAGAGAGAGAACACTGAATCTAGCGGTGCCTTCCTGTAATCTCATCCCCATACTCTAGAAACTGAGGCAAGAGCACAGTCAGTTTAGGGCTAGCCTAAGCAATACAGAGAAGAATTCCAGCTCAGTGTGGGCTACAGAGTGAGATCTTGCTTGGCTCAAACAAAAACAAAAGAAAGAAAGAAAGAAAGAAAGAAAGAAAGAAAGAAAGAAAGAAACTAGGAAGGCAAATAGAAAGATTTTCTTGGAATGTTTTTGTCTAAAAATATACAATAGAAACTGATGATGTTGTATGCCTCTGGGAGGGAGAAGCAGGTAGCTGGAGAGCCAAGACTAGGTAGCTCCCTGGAGGAGACATACTATTTATATTGATTTTTTTAAAAGTCCATGTTTAATTCAATTAAAAGGTATATACACAAACACACATACTAAGTTTCATTTTTATGGAAAAATTTCATTTATTAAGTGGAAACTTGGCATGGGTTTTCACAGCCAAGTCTCAACACAATTCAGGAGGTGGGCATTATCAGGAGAGGGAAGGGAGGGCCAGTGAAAGGGACAGTGGGTGTGGCACAGGGGTCAGTCTGCAGGTTCTGTCTCACTGTGCAGATGTTGACTGTCTGAAAAAGAATATTACTAGTATTGTACTATTATTAATTCTTGAATAGACTGCTACAGCCAGCATTAGTTTCCAGTCCTAGTCAAGGAAAGTAGTGTACAAGGAAATTTGTGAAAAGCAATTTAAGTATTTACTATAGATACCTTAAAAGAGTCTAGCCAGAGGGTGGTGGAGCACACTTTAAAGCCCAGGAGGCAGTTCAAGGTCAGCCTGAGCTACAAAGTGAATTCCAAGACAGCTAGGACTGTCTTGAAAAACAAAACAAAACAAAAACAAAAACAGAAACAAAAGATTCCCTGGGTTCGTATATGCATAGGAGATGACTAATCTTTTTAAATGTCTTGACTCTGGGGCTGGGGTATGGTTCAGTGGTTGTGTGGGTGTTTGGCTAATGTGCATGGGTTTGAATCCCAGCACAGTAGAAAGATGTGTTGGCCTTCAATTTATCCCTCCCTCACTTTCAACAGAGGATAACTGTCATTGAAAATCTCTCCTCCATTCATTCTTCCCTGACAACATAAATACACTTGCGTTCACCTGCTGTGCCTTCTTGGAGCTAATCGTCAGTCTCTGCAAGCCTATTTTCCATTACGATTATAAATTGCCTTGCTGCCCTGGCTTACAGTAGCCCTGCCTCAAAAGTGGATTAAAGCCCCTGAGCTGTGGGGAAATGCCAAGTGAGCCAAGTCAGAATTTTACAGGTGGCAGTGAGGGTAGACAGACATAGGAAGGGATGGAAAAAGGGTGTAAAATACCTTATAAATAAGTTTCAGCACCTGTTACACATGTAAGGCATGTATAACATTGCTGGCACATATGAAGCACCCAATAAATCATAGCCATTAGTGCTCATAATTAACCCTTTCTCCTAACCTGGCGGTAATAGCGACAGCTGACATTTACTGAGAGACTACTATATGTCAGGGACAGTCTCATTCTTGCAGTGGATTAACCCTGTAACTTCCCTGCGTTGCTATGCAACAGGTCTATTCGTTTCCTCCACTTTACAGACAAGAGATGGACAGAGGGAAACTTAGTCATTGTTGGAGATACCAAAAGGTATAGAGAGAGTCAGGCTGTGGAGCCAAGCAGTCTGATATCATTCAGGCCTCTGTGTTCATATGATTTCTACAGACCTGGTCAATTAACTCCTGTACTGGAGGCTTTTAGAGGGTTTTCTTTTGCTATTTTCCATAACCCTTAGTGGTCCTAAGGGAGGAATCTAAGAAAACAACAAGAATATCAGGCACTATTAAGCCCCTGCTATTATTGTTGGCTGGACTTTTAGAAGGCCAGAGATTCTTGGCCAGGAATCAGAGGAAGGCCTCTTCCAATAAGATCTTAGTTACTGTCCTGCATGGTTCTCTTCAGTTGCCTGTCTATCAAGGGAAATCACGCTAACCAGATAAATGGAATGCCCATGGATGCTCTGGAATATTTGTTTCATAGTCAGTAGTACATCAGGAACCATTTTTTTTTAAAATATTTATTTATTATGTATACAATATTCTGTCTGTATATGTGTCTGCAGGTCAGAAGAGGGCACCAGATCTCATTACAGATGGTTGTGAGCCACCATGTGGTTGCCGGGAATTGAACTCAGGACCTTTGGAAGAGCAGGCAATGCTCTTAACCACTGAGCCATCTCTCCAGCCCCCCATTTTTTTTTTTGACAAAGCAATGCCAAGAAACGTCATGTTGTCCTGGATCTGAATCTAGCTTAGGGATTCAGTAGACATGACCACCCAGAATACAGGTTTGAACTTGGTATCAGAATAGCTATGTGCAAAGTGAGCCCTCAGATCCGTGCTTTGATGAGGAGAAGCACGGTCCCAGTTTCAAGAAGAACATGAGGAGTAGACTACAGAAGTCTAAGCACAGAGAATTAACCCAACTTACAGAATTTCTCTAACTGCTATAAATAGAAAACCTTGGCAATTTGGGAAAGAAGGGCTGAGAAGACTGAGTGGTAGGTGAGTTTTCATTCCTTTTTCAAAGTTCACACATCTTGGTAGATGGTGAGGTAAGGTGGTAAGAACCGGGGACCACAATCCCCAGAAGCCCAGAAGAGCTCATCCCAAGGGAGCTGGACTCTCATTCTACATGCAGAACTGAAGAGAAGAATACCTCATGATGGCATCTCAAGATGAAGTGGTACCACTGTGGAGACGATACATAGGTGAGATGTGACAGTCAAAGGAGTTTTGTGTCCTAATATTATATTATTACCCCATGGAGTTTTCTTTAGCTTGAGCATGTTCCAAAAGTTTAGGTGTTGGAGACTTAATCCCCAAATTCATATACCGATCATACTTAGAGATGGGGCTCTTGACAGAAAATTAGGATAGATGAGGGCATGAACATGGAACCCCTGTGATGATATTAGTGACCTTTATGAGAAAAGGAAGAGAGCCCTGAGGTAGCACACTTGGTCAGTCGCACCAATGTGATGCTTTCTGTCATGCTAGGATGCGGCAGGAAGGCCAACACCAGATGCTGGGACCAAGCTTTTGGGATTTTTGGATACCAGAATTATGATCCAAATAAACCTCTACTTTTTTTCTTTATAAATTACCCACCTCATTTACTTTGTTATAGCACAGAAAGGTCACTAAAATGTCATTTTAGCCAGGCGGTGGTGGTGCACGCCTTTAATCCCAGCACTTGGGAGGCAGAGGCAGGCGGATCTCTGTGAGTTCGAGACCAACCTGGTTTACAAGAGCTAGTTCTAGGACAGGCTCCAAAGCCACAGAGAAACTCTGTCTCGAAAAACAAAAAATAAACAAACAAAAATCATTTTAATAGAGGATATGGATCAAAGCTTAGGGGTGGCCTTGGAGAACTTGCTGGGCTGATCACCAAGTGAAAGGCAAAGTCCTCTTGAAGGGGATAATTAGAAGGCAACTGTTGAACTTGGAACTGGTAGAGAGGTACAGACAGTCCTTGGGGTACCTGAAGGGCCAGGGAAAGTTGAGGGAAAATGCCATTAGGGGAAGAAGATCAAAGTCCCTAGAGCAATGGCCAGCAGGGTAGGTCCATGCCAGGAAGCAAATGCTGAGCCACTAGAGTCTTGGTTCTTCAACAGTCTCAGTAGTGAGGCCAAAGGCTGATGGCTGGGCTCAGGCAGGAGACACAGACTAGAGAGTATGACCCAGGGCCTCTTTTCTACTGCTTTAAGGAAGACAATGGCCAGGTCAGACATTCTAGAAAACAGCAGAAAGACCCTGGCCTTAATTCAGAGTCACTTCTATGAGCTGTGTGAAACACCCTTCTACCCCTAAACTCTCAACAAAGTATAAGTGCCCAACTGTATATGTTCGGATGAGCATGTACATATACATGTTGCATATATACATTTACATTACTACATGTAAATGTTGGCTTTGGTGATGCTGGTGAAGAGTGTTACAGGATGAGTTGCATCCTCTGAACTCATGTATCGAAGCACTGGCCCCTAATTCCTCAGGATGTAATTGTATCCAAGGATGGCACCTTTACAGAGGAAAGGCAGGTACAATGAGGTCACTGGCACTAGCTCTGGTATGACCTGACTGGTGTCCCAGGAAAAAAAAGAGATTAGGGCACAGCCACATACAGAGAGAAGCCACATGAGGACACGGGGGAGGCAGCTATCCAAACAGAAAGGCCCCAGGAGAAATCAACCCTGTCGACATTTTCAGCTCGGACTTGAAGCCTCCAGAACTGTGGGAGAATAAATTTTTGCTGGTTAGACCACCCAGTTGGTGGCATTTTGTTATAGATGCCCTACACAAATGGATATAGCAAGAAAAAGTTATTTTGATAATTCAACTTTAGGATGAAGCCAACATCCTAAATCATAGAGGTTTAGAAATGAGTTATTGTCACCATGTGGATTATTGGTATAGAGTGGTATTGGCTTATTAAAAACAAATGAAGCTACATGATATGGTGAAGAGGCCATGATTATAAAATAATACTGCATGTGTGGCAATGAGCCAGCTGAAACTATGCACCACCTGATTGGCTTATTAGTAAACTTGGAATTTATTATCCATGATCTCCGCAAACCTAGATGTACAGTGCCAATATAATATGAACCAGACCTTCTATATTAGCCATTTATTCTTTCACTGCTGTGGCAACCTATTTGACAAAGGCAATTTGGAGATGGATGAATTTATTTTGGTTTAAAGCTTGAGGGCACAACCCATTATGTTGAATAATTCTTGGAGCAGGAGCTCAAGGCAGCTGGGATTGTTGCATCCATAGTCAGGAAGCAAAGAGACGTGAATGCTGGGCTGGTGTTCAGTTTGTCCTCCTGAAGAGATCAGCTGAAGGTGATTGCGGGACTTGGAGACCAGTAAGGGGGCTACAGCCAACCCTTGAGGTGCCTTCAATGCCAGGGAAAGCTGAGAGGGTTGCTATCAGGAGAGGAAAATGAAAGACCTTAGAGCAATGGCCAAGGATTCTGTGCTAGGGAACAAATTCTGAGCCACATTGATCTTGTCTCTTGAGCAGTCTCAAGAGTGAGGACAGAGGCTGGCAACACAGCAGCCTGAGAAAAATTGAACCAAGACAGTTGATTACATTACATTGTAGCCACAGCCAAGAAGCAAAGAGAGGGGAATGCTTGTGTTCAACTTTCTGTCCTGTTGTCACTCAGTCTGGGACCCCAGCCCATGAGATGGTGTCACTTACATTTAGGGTGGGTCTTCCCCTGTCAACAAATGGAAACCATTAACATCCTCAGAGATGCACACAGTGCTTTACTTGTTTCCATGGTGATTCTAAATCCCATCAAGCTAACAATCGAGATTAACCTTTGCCCCATAACCACATACCTCATACGTCTTCAGAGTCGTCATCCTTCATGTTGGGTAAAACAAGAGTGACATGATTTCAACATGAGTGGTTACTGTCTGTGTTGCTAAAAAGAGTCTCTAGGTAAAGGACGTGCTGTTGTCCATTCAGTGGAGTAGAAGAAATGATGGTGGAAGCAGACCTCAGCGGCTTTCACCTCCACTCTGGCAAGAAAGTGAATATAAAAAGAGGGTAGAATTATTTCCTCTCGTAAGCTGTACTCCAAAGCACTTTTATGAACCTCTTCCTTCTCCTCTTTCTTCCTCTTCCTTCTTTCCTCCTCCTCCTTCTTTTTACATCTGTTCTTAAGATGCCAGTGGCTCCGGTCTCTTCACACTGTGTCAGAGACTAGTTGACTAAAAACACATTATGATTGATGATCTCCATTTATCACAAAGCTCAACAGTGTGATGAAATCTCATACACGTCTAAGAAGCCAAAGGGGTGGTAATCATTTTAAATTTAGGATGATAGTAGGTTTTATGTAAAAACAAACAAACAAACAAAAAAACAAAACCAAAACGTGATTTTTCTAGAGTTGGGAAGGTGACTCTGTTGATACAGTGTTGGTAAGTACACAAGCATGAAGCCCTGAGTTCAGATCCCAAGCAGCCACAGAGAAAGCTAGGTGCAACAGTGTGGTGTGCGTATGTGATCTCTGCACTGGGTGGCGGGTACAGGAGGCTCTCGGAAACTTGCTAGCTAGCTAGCTAGTCAGGAGCTCCAGGTTCATCAACGAACCCTGTCTCAAAAACTCAAGGGACAGAGTGATTGAGGGGAGTACCTAACATTAGCCTCTGACTCTGTTACATATCGGTATACATGCAATCCTCCCAATAACACACACACACACATACACGCACACACACACATACACGCACACACACACATACACGCACACACACACACACACACACACACACAGTCTGAGGCCAGTTGGACACATTATTAAAGTTACATATTGTGTCCATATATCACCCCAAAAAAGCACTACTGTGCTGGTCTGTGTATCCTGGGCCTGTGGTGATGATGGTCCCTTGTTGAGCTCAGGGAATGTTCCTGTCCCATTAGGAGTTTTTCACTCCATTCTCAAGGTGGGGCCGTCTGGATGAAGCCACTACTGTGGCTCTACAGAGTGGCAGTAGAGCAGTTACCAGCCAAGAGGTCATTCTTACTTCGTTCCAGAGAAAACGTCATCTCAAGATTTGATTAATTAAAACTTCGCTCAGCTGGGCAGTGGTGGTGCACACCTTTAATCCCAGCACTCAGGAGGTAGAAGCAGGCGTCTCTTGGCGTTCAAGGCCAGCCTGGTCTACAGAGCTAGTTCCAGGACAGCCAGAGCTACACAGAGAAATCCTGTCGCAAAATAGAAATCAAAAACCAAACCAACCAACCAAAAAACAAACCCCCCCAAACTCCCCTCAGAACAAACAAACAACACCTAGCAAACAACAACAAAGCAAAACAACCAAAAAACAAAACAAAACAAAAAACCCAAAACCTTATCTGTTTTATGGTAATCCTCCCCATTATCTCTTCTTTTCCTTCCCCATCCCTGGCACATCAACAATTAGTTAAGTGATGTTATGATGAACATGCCCCCACTAATTAATTAAAGGATGGTGACCTTTGGCTAGTGAGGTATATTTTTAAAATTCTTTAAAAGACTTTGAACACAGCATTCCGTCTGTCCCCAGTGTACTGGGGGCACTATCGGTGGTATTTTCTGTTCTTTGTCTACCAAGAAAAAAAAAAAAGCATTGGTGGATAGACTGATAGACTCATAAGGCAGTGTTTCCTCTTTGAATACATATTTCCTGTGGTTTTCTTTCTTTTCTTTTCCTTTTAATAATGGGATCTCAATTCTGCTCCCAAGGGTCAAACTCTATTCTGCTGCCATTTCTAATCCTCTGTGTCTCTTTACTAGGATTTCGTCTGTCAATTGATAGCATTTGAATGGCCTGTCTAAGTATAAGCCTGTTTGTATTAGGTGTGTTGAAGGAGCCATGCTCACACCAAGAGCTTCCCTTTCCTCCCAAAGGGTTCAGGTCAAGCCAGCAAGTATTTATCTAGCATGGCTGAGCTAGATGGCTAAAGGGGCACCAAAAGAGAAGTTGAGAGCTCTCGCCTTTCCTGGAAATAAATTGTCCTCTGGAAATTGTCGCTTCAAGTGAGGTGTTCAATAATTCAAGGTTAGTCATGTGATACAGACGATGTGAGCAACAAGGCTTCAGAGAAAGCTAATTCCCAGGAACTGAGTTAGCCAGGGAAGACGTACTGAGATCAAGAATGGACTTGATAACCAAGAACAAAACCCATTGACTTGAAGACAAATATTTTGAGCTAATCTTTTTCTTTCTAACTCTGAACTACTTGGAATAGTCTCTATTTCTTTAGGGAGGATTAATCATACGAACAATGCATATCTTTTGAAAGCTAGACATTATCTAATCTGTGACACAGACTGACATAGGGGATTATCAGAGCAGAAGAAACCATCCTAATCCTTTGTGTCCAATGAACACAAATGTTTTTAACTGGACAATTGTTAATATGGTCTCCTTTAGCTCTCTTATATGTGGAAAATAATTACATGTTGTTCTCATTTTATGGATAGAGGTATGTTCATATGAGGTGTCCCACTGCTTCTAAGCAATAACTCCCTCCTCCTCTCTTCCCTCTCCTCCTCCTCCTCCTCCTCCTTCATCTTCCTCTTCTTCCTATGTGCTGATGGCCTAGTTTCCTTTACAATGCTTAGGATAAACAGTGGGATAAGAATCCTCATACAGAGGCAGCTTAGGGAAGAAATGGTTTGCTTTAGCTCACAGTTCCGTTATCCCATTATCATGGGGAAACCAAGGGGACAGGGCTTGAAGCACAGTCACACCCACAGCCAAGAGCCTGCTGCTCAGCTCACCTTCTCCTCCTTTATACAACCCGTGACCAAAGCCCAGGGAATGGTGCCACCCACTTTTAGGCTACGTCTTCTAACATCAATCAACAAAATCAAGACAATATTCTATGCACACACCCACAGGCCAACCTGATCTACAATCCCTTATTGAGACTCTCTTCTCAGCTGTTTCTATCTGTTAACTTGATAAGTACAACAACTCATCACAGTGTGTGTGTGTGTGTGTGTGTGTGTGTGTGTGTGTGTGTGTGTGGGTTGTCCATGCACACAGAAGCCAGATTAGGACATCACGTGTCCTGCCCTATCAGTCTTCACTTTGTTCCATTGAGATAGGGTCTTCCACTGGACCTGAGTCTCCAGCAAGTCCCAGCAAACCTCCGCTTTCTTCCTCCTACAGTGCTAGAGTTGTAGGGATTTGCTGCCCATCCAGCTTTTTATGTGTGTGTTGGGGATTCAAACTCAGGTCCTTGTGCTTACACAGCAAGCGCTCTTACCTAGTAAGTCATTGCCCCAGCCCCCAAACTTCTCATTACTGTTGTCAAGTCCAGACAGTCTTAGAAGCAATTTGCTAAACAAGGCAGAAGAAATATTTGTTTCCTAAAGTCAAGAGAATATAGCATAGCAAGATTAATATCAAAACATAAAACCCTGCTTTCTTTTGTTGTAGAGATTAATGTGCTCCTTGTAGAACATTAAGAATATCTGAATATGTTCAAAGAAAGTAAGAGCCATCCCTAATCTCATAGGCCAGGTCCCTAAGCTATTCAATGGGTCTTCTGCGTTTAGACCTATGAATGATAAGATGTCACTTAGGTTTCTCTGAGAGTTTGGATCACTGAGTGATTTTTATGAAGGAAGTTTACCTATTTCCAACCTGCCTAATTTTATTTGGCTATGTAATATGAAACAGAGAATTTCTCTCTCTCTCTCTCTCTCTCTCTCTCTCTCTCTCTCTCTTTCTCTCTCTCTGTCTCTGTGTGTGTGTGTGTTTGTACGCGCATGCTAAGCTGCTGAGATGTTGAAGTTACTCTCACACCATAAACTAGCTTATCCAATTAGTACAAGTGTTTTCTGGTCAGGAATGCACAGTACTCATTCGAGAACCTGGCTTCCTGTTACATAATGATTATTCCTGTCATGTACTTAGCTATGATCTGAGTAAATGTTCTCCAAAGGCCCATGTGACAAAGTTTTGGTCATCAGCTTCTGGTGCTACCGGGAGGTGGGAGGACTATAAGAGATGGGGTTTTGTGGAGCAACCTATGTCTTTGGGGGTGTGCCTTTGAGGGGCAATATTGGTGTTCCAGCCCCTTTTTCTACATCCTGTTTGCTTTTCAGCCACCATGAGGTGAGTAGCCTTTTCTGCCATACCCTTATATCACAATGCACTATGCTACTCTAGGCTCAGAAGCAGGGAACCAAGTAACTGTGGACTGAACTCTCCACAACCGCGAGGCTCAGGAAGCCTTTTCTCCTGGAGTTGATTATACTGCGCTTGTTGTGGTCATGGAAAGCTGGCTAAAACACATATTATGTTTTCCGTAGTCATTTCTGTATCCCCAGACATTTATTTCTTTCACACATTCTTTTTTTGTTGTTGTTGTTTAAAAATAGCAAAGTAGTGGAAAATCTCGCTTGTCTGACATGTTCTCCTGAAGAACTTTTTAAAGAAGCAAAGTTGCTAAGTCAGAGAATCCGGACTCATTCAAGGCTGTGGTTATGAATCAACAAGAGTCCTGCAGAGACACCCTCCTGGAGTGTGCTTCCGGAGGCCATGTGACTGGAGAGTGCACACTTGGATGTGCTGTGAACAAGGTCAGGTATTCAGTATTTCAATATATATCTATATTTTCTGATTTATAGAAGGGGTGGCATTTATCTGAACAATAATAAGGACGAATTAGTGTCCTTTTGTCTATTACTGAGTCTTGTGAATGTATATAGATCATGACCTGACTAGCTAGGGCATTTCTTTTCATTTTGCTATTGACTTGTAAGTACCCTCAGGATTCTTGTTGAAATATTTTGGTGTGTGTGTGTGTGTGTGTGTGTGTGTGTGTGTGTGTGTGTGTGTGTGTGTGCCTGTGTGTGCATAGACCCTGGCCTGGTAAAGTTTGGCTTCTGTAGTGGAAGTTCAGACTCTCTCTCCATAGGCTTGGTAAGTGTGTTAGCCAAGGTAAATGGGGAATGGAAAGTAAACAGATTGACAGGGGAAATGCACACAAATTCACGAACATGTGCATATGTGCATCAGAACAACACAAAATGCAAAACTAAAGGAAAGGAGGGCCTGTGGGACTTTTAGAATGAGGGTAATTATTTTCAGAGGGCTGAGTGATCCTGGAGAACAGACAATGACTGGTCAGGGACAAAGTTCCTTTGGGCACTAAGCGTGATGACCGGCTCTCGGTGTCCTCTGTGATATAAGGAAATCATCCCTTCTCCCAGTAGGGAGATTGAATCCTACAGTGCTCCTTTTTGGTAGGTGCAAACTTTAGGTGGTAAGGGAACTTCAGAGAAAGCCCCTCTCTCTATTGGGGATTCAGATGAGGAGAGCGGTGAGGAGATGATGGAGAGAGAGAGAGAGAGAGAGAGAGAGAGAGAGAGAGATTGACCCTGAGGCAGCTTCTCACACCTTCCCAGGTCTTGGATGTGAAGAGCTCCGTGTGTCACAGTTGTCCCTTCTTTGTTTTTAGTTCCAGTCGTCTTGACAGCACTCTGATACATCTTTCTAGAGGCATGAGTGATTGGGGGCCCTCTTATGGGACAGGGCTCTGGAGATGTGGAGCTTCTCGTAGAGAAGACAGGAATAAACTTGAGTCATTGTTACGTTTTAGGGGACGGGAAAGACCAAGCCATGAAGGAGAACCACAGATCTGGTGCGATGGTGCTCAGAGAAGGAGGTGAGGGGGTCAGAACCTAAGCGAGCAAAAGTGGTGACATCTGATCCAGTCGTGAATGATGGGTAGGATCCCCTCTTCTGAGACACAGCAACCATGGAACTCACTGCTTGATAAAATTCAAAGCTAACTGGGCTCCCTATGTTTGTTCCATCTGACGGCTCAGGTAGTGGTGAATGAAAGGGCGGCAGACTCTGGGTGGCTCCTAGCTTTGGGCTCCTGCCGCTTAGACAGGACAAGACAGGGGAGCTGGAGGAGGCCTCCAGAGGGAGGGAGCCAGGGCAGGACTCTAGCTGCCAGATCTAAGAAGTGGATGTTTAGAGACAGTGTGTGGATTAACATACAGGTCATACAGCAGAGTTCCTTAGGTACATGTAGGTGATTATTATGACTCTCTTCTAGGTGCAGTAACTGATAAATTTACCTTCAGAGCTGAGCACAACCACCATTTGGACCATGCACTTACATCCAGAAGAGGATGTAAGAATTTGTTTATCATCCATGAGTCGGTATTTGAATACATTGTGTGTAGATGCTTTTTAGAATTCTTCCCACTCTTGTTAACTTTCGGTTTTTTCATTACACACTGCATGGCCTATGAGCTTTATGCTTAAAAATCTGGGCCTCAAGCTCCCCAACTTCACCGTCTGCATTCAATTGCTAGGTAATAAAGGGAGGACCAGGTGTGCTCAGCATCCTTATTCAAAGCCTGGGATCCCTGGAGGGACCCTGCTTTTGTTTTATGGAATTCCACAGCTTCATCTTTCTCAAATGTTTCATGAGTGTTGTAGGATTTGCATTACTCGATGCAGAAGGGCAGGGACTTGGCTCTGTTTCATGTTCTCAGGTATTCGGCTCCAAGCCTAGTGAGCTGCTGCTGTTTGCTATTCCATAAATACTTGATAGACGGAGTAGTTCATCATGGGAGCTGGGCCTTCTTCGGAGCTCTGCTTCGGTTAGCAGCACAGGTTCCATATGTGGAATGTGTACATTGGCTATCTGAATTTTTTACATGGGTCTCTTCTACTGTGAAATGCCAATTAACAAATAGATATTGGGCATGCTGTAGGTGCCAGGCCTGAGTCCTGGGATACAATGATAGGCAGTTTCTGCCTTCACAGAGCTTGTAGGCAAATGTGGGGAGAGAGCTATATAATTAAGTCACCATAGCATCCAGCCATAATGGAGGATTGAGTAAATTAGAGGGAAACAAGAAACTGTACAGGGCAGAAACACAGGAGTCACCTTGGCAGAATTAGCATGTAGCATTCTTCAAACTGATACTTCTGAAATATATGTTCAACATATAGCCCATTTAGATACAATGAATTCTCTAGTGAGAAAAAACTTCACTTCTTTTCTCCTTGTCTAAACAAAGAACTTAATGATAGACACCATGATACAGCAGCAGCTTCATCTTATATTATTGGAATCTTTGAAACCATATGATTTGGGGGGAGACATATTAAAATGACTGAGATGTAAATGATACCATCACCTACTTCTCTGTGCATCTTTTTGTGCAATAGCCCCATTCCTGAGTCAGGATGGTGAGAGCCGGAGTAAGCTGGTATGACCATTTGGACATCTGGTCACCAGGGCTACCTTCAATTCTGGCAAAGTAGATATTGTTGCCAGGAGTGACCACCTAATTGATCTCAACTACATGGTCTACATGTTCCATCATGATTCTACCCACCACAGGTCCCATGGCACTAGACTGAGAAACTTGTTGTCAGTGGGAAGACTGTCTTCGTCTTCCGGAATTGAGAGTCCCACCAGTACCAAGTGGAGTGTTGCTGTGGATTCTTCTGGTGTCTTCACTACCATGGAGCAGGCTAGGGCCCTGGAGTTTAAAGGGTCATCATCTCTGCTCTTCTGCTGACACCATCGTGTTTGTGATGGCTGTGAATTATGAGACACACAACTCACTGAAGATTGTCTGCAATGTCTCCTGCACCACCTGCTGTTTATCTCGCTGGTCAAGGTCATCCATAACAACTTGAGATCAACAAGGGACTTATGACCTCAGTACATGCCATCAGTGCCACCCAGAAGACTGTGGATGCCACTTTGGGAAATTGTGGTGTGGTGGCTGTAGGATGGCCAGAAGATCATCCCTGCATCCACCGGTGCTGCCAAAGCTGTGGGCAATGTTATTCCAGAGCTGAAGTCCATTGTCATGACCTTCAATGTTCCCACCCTGATATGCCTGTCTTGCTGCCAATATAATAACATCAGGCAGGTGGTGAAGAAGGCATCTGAGGGACCCCTAATGGGCATTCTGTGTTATATAAAGTTTCAAGTTATCTCTGGTGACCTTAATAGAAACACACACTCTTGTACTTTTGATACTAAGGCTGGCACTGCTCTCAATGACTACTTTGTCAAACTCATTTCCTATATACATATACAACAAATATAGGTATGGCAACAGGCTGGTGGGTCTTATGGTTCACATGGCCTTTGATAAGCAAGAAACCTGTGGGCATCTACTCTAGCAATAACATGAGAGGAAGAGAGGGTCCCGGGCTGCTTGGGAGACAGAAAGAAGCAGGTCTTTGGAGCCCTCTAGCCAGCCAGCATAACCAAGCTGTAGTTCCTAGTGTGAGAGACCTTGTCTCAAAAATTAGGGTGAATAGCTCCTGAGGAATGACCCCCAAGGTTGGGTTCTGATCTACTCTGGTACGATACCAAGAACCTAAGGCAGTGACACTCACTGTACTATTGGTATTCTTTAGTGCCACTAAGAAATATCAATTTCAACCAAGATTGCTCTTTGTGAAACATTCCTAATTCTTAATGTATTAAGTCTCAGTTTTGGGAGGGGGTTAGAGCTCAAGGCCTTATGCATGTTAGGTAAGCACTCTACACTGTTCAAGCTATGTTCACTGTTCAAGCTCAACTCTTGAGTACATATCTTTTTAATATTTTGAATGATGAAATAAGAACTGTGAATAAGCACTGTGGCTCCACCTTGAAATATGATAGCTGTAAGTAAGTATGCGGTTGTTTAGGTTACTAGCTAAACTAGCAGCCTTGTTGTGGAACAATAAATTTTCACTTGAAAGGAAAAAATGTCTTACTTACTAAGGTTGCTGCAGCAAATTATCACAGCCTGTGTCACAAAACAGAAGTATATTTTCTCTGTTTCTCTGGAAGTTTCTCCGGAAGCCAAAAGTCTAAATTCAAGGGCTGGCAGAACTGTGCTCTCTCTTTTGAGATTCTGGGCGGAATCTCAAATCTGGTGAGGAGCAGGCTTTAGTGGTCTTTGACTGGTGATCCCATTACTCTGGTCTTTGTCCCTTTCTGTATACACCCTTCTTGTCTTTGTATCTCAGTGTCTTCTCTTCTTATTTTCAGATCTCCCTCTGTCTGTCTCTTATAAGGGACTTATCACTGGATATAAACCTACCTGGGCTGTTCAGAATAACATTAGGAAGTTAGTGGTTTCCTCTTCTATAAATAGAAACATTCACAGATTCTCACTGAATATGTCTCTAGGGTGGAGATGTGGTGGTGGTCTGCTGGTTCTACTTATCACATGGCTGACAGATAAACTATAGTTATTCAGACTTGGACATTTGCCAACTGTTTCTTGGAAATGAACAAAGAGAACTTATCAGTTCAAGGAAAACAACTGACATTTTGGTTATTCCTTAAACAATTCTAGCTTTCAAATACAATGAATTCTGGGAAAAGTTGTATTCACAACCATAAGCTTGACAGTTTCTCAATGCCTAAAGACTCTCCTGATGGGGTTGTGGGTGAGCGGATGTATGGGGTTTTAAAACTATATGTATATATATTCTGTAATCAATGAGTCAACATTTAGAAGTTCTGTATAACTCAGTGGATCAATATTTTCTAAATGGTTTAATGTTCGATGCTATGAAATCGTAAGTAGGTAGAAATCCATTCCAAGTGCCAGATAAATCAATGGATTTTCATGTAAATAAGTATGAAAAGCTTACTGTTAAGATTTTAGAATCCATATTTTCACTCAGATTTTTAGAAACTATCACTTTTGGATGCTGGAGGGACGTCTCATTTGCTGAGAACTGGGGTTCAGTTCCTAGCACCCACATGGCAGATTGCAACTGTCCATAACTTCAATTCCAGGGATCTAATACTCTCTTCTGGCCTCTGTGGGCATTGCACAAATGTGGTATGCAGACTCATGTAGGCAAAACATTCAGACTTAAAATAAAAATAAATCTTTTTAAAATAGAGCTACCACTTTTAGTGATATGAGAAGTTTATAGTACAAGAAGGGAATGTCTACAATTATTTTTTTTAAATACCACTAAAACTCTCCTTCCTTTATCTATTATAATATTTGTGTGGCTGAACTTCCTTTCTCTGCCTCAACCAAAAAGAACAAAAACAGAAACAAACAAATATGACAGAAATGATATCACAAAAGACTGAATATAGAAACAGGTCTGAGAATTCAGATTCTTCTGTTAAACCAAATAGTAAACAAATTTGCATACATCTAAACTGTTGCCATGGTTACTATTTTTCATTTGGAGAGATACAGTTATTTTTCATAAAAATGTGTTTTAATGATAATAAGGAATATGTTTTATTTTTACTGAGCAAATAAATATTGAGAAATTTCATTAGTTTAATTTATAATGTAAAGTTTTGTTACTGGTATTTCATTGGTAAGTATAATTATATTGGTAAAATGGATCACCCATCAGACAGAAGCTCTTTGGGTTCTTAATAGTTTTGAGCATGCAAAGGAGTCTGAAAAGGAGTAAGTTTGAGTCTAGGGCTAAGGCAGAGAACTGAGAGGTTGAGGCCTTGGGACCTGATGAACTCTGGATGGAGTATTGGCCTTCAAATACATAAGTAGCAGGCACGGGAATGGAAGGTTGAGAAGGTTGTGTTTTATTAGAACTTCAACTCAGTCAATGTTACAGTCTGCTTTAACTGACCACCTGATACAGTCTCGGTCACTGAGAAGGAATTCTTAACTGAAGTATAGCCCAACTCAGATTAGCTTGTGAACATGTGTTGGGGGGATATGAACCCTAAATTTGCATTTGTATTAATTAAATAAAATCAGCCTTGGGTCAGGAGGCCGTGTTAGCAGCTAATTGACAGAAGGTAACCATAGAGCCTCAGAGGACATCCAGGAGAGATAGAGACACAGGAAGTTACAGGGTGGGGTTTGGAGTGGCATAGGCGAAGCAGAAGCATAGGTCTTCAGTGGATACCAGCAAGGAGAGAGGGTTAACTAGTTGCTACGCAGCCTCTCTGAGCAAGCAGATTTTTACCCCAACCTTTGAATCTCAAGTTTATTCCTAAGTAGAATGACAGAGATTTAGTTATAGCTACCTTTAGTGGCGGCAACAGGGTTGGTACCTGAGGGAACAGAATGCTCTCCAGGGTGTGGCCTGAGTAGCCAGGCCACTGGTAGAAGCAAGCTGGTAACTATAGAGTTGCAGTTGCTGGCTGAGATAGCAGGAGATTAAGGCACAGCCACTGTGCCAAAGCTACAACAATAGGCATGTCTGTGGGAATTGTCATAATAATTAAATGATGTAGGAAGACCCAGCCCACTATGGGCAGCACCATTCCCTGAGTATGTGGTCTTTTATTTATTTATCCAAGTAAACCCTTTCCTTCTGTAAGTTGCTTTTTGTCTAGCGTGTTTAATCACAGCAACAGAAAGGAAACCAGAATAATCCATGTGGCAGGACCAGATGATGACTGCTGTAAACAATGGGAACTCGAAGGTGGAGCCAGCTGTGCAGCTGACACGCAGGATTCCTGCTGAGCGGGTAGAAAAGCTGTGCAGGCAGGGAGGCTGTCTAGGCTGGTAAGATGCTCCATGGATAGGAGTTGAGGCGATGGGTGATCTGAGGCTGTGCCATGGTTCAGGCATGACGTAGCAAGGGGCAGGCCCAAGTCAATGGAACTTCTGTAATGACACAATGATTTAACACATGAGATGCGATAAAGGGAAGAAGGGGAGAAAGGGGACCAACCTAAAGTCATAACAGTCATAGGATGTCTGAAGTTCTCTTTCCAACCTTCAGAATAGAGGGGGAAATTCTTTAATGCCTTCTCCTTCTAATCAGTTTTGAATTCTATGGACAAATTTTGTTAAATTCACATGGATGGGCCAACTTCTTGGATATGACAAGACTCTCATTCCTCAGAATAATCCTCAAATTTAATCTTTGATTACAAAGTAGCATTTATGCTAGAATTTAGAGCAAGTGCTCTTATGGCATGGAAGACCCAGGTGTGTTCACTAAAGAAGGGAGGAGCTTCAGGTGAAGAATGTAGATGTGGGGATGGTGAGATACCTCACTGATTAAAGGCACTTGTCACCAAGCAATGACCTAAGTTTGATCCCTAGGGACTCTACATGGTAGAAGAGGAGAATCAGCTCCCATAAGGTATTCTCTAGTTTCCACATGGGCTCTGCGGTATATATGTGAAACCCTCCCCTGAAATAAATAGATAAATGTACGTAAAAATGACTCATATGGACTTAAGGAAAGTGGGGATGCATGGGCTTGGATTCAGTACATTATTGCCGTGCAGAGGGGATGTGACTGGTGTCACCAGGTATTTGTTATCCTGTGTCCTTGGATTTTCCATTGGAGTCTTCCTGATGACCCAATTCTCTACCCTGTGAGACCCTGACCCAACCTTGATGTCCTCTCTTCACTACTGTGTCCTCTTTTTAATTTTTTGTTTTCTTGAGATACAGTCTCACATAGCCCAGACTGGCCTCAAATTCCCTATATAGCTGAAGATAAAATGACCTTGATCCTCCTGTTCTTACTTCCTAAGTGCTGGGACTACAGACATGTATCACAATGTCATGCTCCCTTGTTTTTTTTTTTTTATTTTGTGTTGTTTTGTTTTTGACATCTGTTGTGTAATATTAGTTTAAGATGTGTTACATTCATTTATGCTGTGGAATATTTGTTTAATGTTGTAAAGATGTGTTGCATTCTTTTATGTTGCATTTGTTGAACTCTGTAAAACTGTGTTACTTTGCCCTCCTGAAACATCTGATTGGTCTCATCAGGAGCTAAAAGGCCAACAGCTAGGTAGGCCTAAGTAAAGAGGATAAGTAAGAAGAGAAATGTAGGAAGAGAAGAAGAGCAAGGAGAAAAGGAAAAGTTCTGGCCAGGGGCCAGTCACCCAGCCTCACAACCAGCCACGAAGTAGGAAGGAAAGAAAGATATACAGAATAAAGAAATGTAAAAAGCCCAGAGACAAAACATAGTTAAAGAGAAACAGGATAGTTTAACTTAGCATAGCTGACTAGAAACAAGTCAAGACCGGGCAATCGTAAGTAAGAATAAGTCTCCATGTATCTATTTGGGAGTTGGGTGGCAGGCCCCCAAAGAGTTAAAAAAACAAACAAAAACCTCCAAAAACAGCAGCAACAACAATAAACAAAAGCCAGCTACAGACATCCCTCAGAACAGTGTTCTTCTTTTAAAATTCTGTTCCTTTCCTTTCCTGCTTGTTCTCCATAAGTGACCTCCGCCACTTAATGGTTTTAATTACCTAGAAAATTAATTCCTTGGGGGCTGAGATTTTATCTTCTTCATTGTCTTATTCTTCGTGGTTGTTAGGAGTTTTCCAGGCCAACTCCATGGTTAACCTTAATGACGCTTGGCTGTCTAGGCCCAGTTTAACGCACCAATATTCACAACAAAAGAGACTTGCAAGTGTGGATGGATGGGAAGCTCTGGTAAGTCCTAAATAACCCAGCACTTGCTCCTTTGGTTGTGTTTAGCAGCCGAAAAGATCTTACACAGACCCATGAAAGAAATGAGGGTGTCTGTTCTAGCATTATGCATGGTAAAAGGTTGGGATCAATTTAGACGTCCTTTGTTGGGAAACATCAAATGAAAGGTGGCAGCTACACAGACCTAATCCTAAGAAGTAGTTGGAGTAAATACCTCGCCGCTGAAAAAAACCACTGTGCTGCGAAGTGAGGCAAAACACAATGCTCTCTCCTGTGTACGTAGTGTCACTGCCGTAAATCAAAGGCATGCTGAGAGCTGGGGAGACATTCTCTGTGTCTTGATTTGGTTACACAGGTGAACACATTCATGTAAGATCAGAAAGCTTTGTAATCAAAAGGTTATTTTACCTTCCTGGGTGCATGCTTTAACCTCAACTGAAGTTCGTACAGAAATGATACGCCTTATGGAATAACAATCGCCTAAATAAAAGGATAGACACTCAACACGTTAAAAATAGAATACATTATAAATATAGTAGGGTAAGTAGAGAAAGAAGCAAATGAGTGAACTAATGAATTTATTTAAAAACAGAAAATGGATGATAATGTAATAAGGATGATGATGTACCCAGAACTGAGATGTGTGGGGTCTCTTCTGTATATTTCATCTATAATAACAATGGAATTATCTGCACCATGACATCAAATGACACATGCCATGGTTTCTCAAATGTTATTCTTTCCCTAAACTCTAATTCTATATATGTCCCTTCTTGTTGCAGAATATTTGTATATACTGTAAAGATGTGTTTCTGCCTAAGATGCCTTCTGATTGGTTTAATAAAGAGCAGAATGGCCAACAGAGAGGCGGGAGAGATAGGTGAGATTTCTGGAGGGAGAGAGAGAGAGACAGAGAGAGAGAGAGAAAGAGGAGGGGGAATCTAGGCATGCAATTATGCCAGAGAGATGCCAAAGAGACAGGAGGGAATCAGACATACAGAATTAAAGAAAGGTTAAAGACAGGAGGAAAAAAAAGATTAATATAAGTTGGTTAATTTAAATAATAAGAGCTAGTGGAACAAGCCTAAGCTAAGGCCGAGCTTTCATAATGAATAATATGTCTCCAGGTTATTATTTTTGAGCTGGGGGCTCAAAGAAAAGTTCACATTTTCTTTCTAGGCATCTGTATGTGAATGTTTTATTTTTGTATTTTGGATGCTAGACAAATGGAAAATGCTGTCTTTCTTTAGAGATTGTCTTTTCCTGCTGTTGAAGTCCTACACAAGTCCATGCATCTCAGCACATCCTTTTAACCAGTACAGCATTTTAGACCAGCAGCATCAGCATCACCCAGAAATATACAACATCTCAGATTCCATCCCAGACTTTCTGAACTCCAACTTTCTTTTTAACAAGATTCTGGGTGATTCCTTTGCTCCTTAAGATTTACACTGCTCCGTAATTTTTTTCCTTTGCTAACTGGAGCTAGTCCATTGTCTGGAGATAAGTAGGGACCTTTTCTCAAGATTCTAAGTGGGGTTAAAGACACTCTATTCAGGCTTTGTATGCAGGATCTGTTAGATGAAGAACAAGGCGGCCAGCTGTCTAGTATCTTCGTGGGCAATGACCTTGAAGAGGCTACTCTCCGTGATGCATTTCAATAGCACTCCGTATTAACAACATACTTCTCCATCAATTTATTAGTGGTTCTCTCATCCTCTCTGTGTCGTCTTCCCAAGCAATAAATCGTGGGGGATTTTCCTTTGTAAAGTGTAAGTGGTTGATAAATTGTAAACAAATGGGTTGAAAAGGTAACACAGCAGAGAAGTGTTTCAACTTGCCTCCATCCATCCTCCCTACACTACTTAGGGGAGAAACAGAGTGCCCACAGACTTGATCTGGTGTGTCAAACATCCTTCTAAACAGAGGCAAGGAGGGAGCAGCTTTGTGTTCCATTATGTAAACCATTAGTTTGATAACTTCAGGTGGGTTTGACAAGGTGGTCTGTCAATCTAATGACATTAGCTGAAGCCCTACTTCAACAAAATTCAGAAAAGGCCTTCCAAACATGGTGCCCACATCACTGTTGAGTGCCACAGGAATTAAGCACACTTAGTTCTCAGGCATAGCTAAAGGGCTCTCTCGGCATGAATTATTTAGAAAATAAATAAAGCAATTAATATGGACTCTGATTTTACTTCTGTGTAAACCAATTCTTCAAACAGTATCCTCTTTGCCCAACAAAGTGAGAAAGGTGGTGATAAACTTTCTTATCCAGGGTCAGTGAGTTGGCCCAACTGGTAAAGCTGCTGCCACAAACCTGATGGCCTGAATTCAGTCCCTGGGATCCACATGGTAGAAGGAGAAAATTGGTTCTTGCAAGTTGTCCTCTGGCCTTTACAAAAGCCCTCATGTGTACACACGCACACATTCACACAAACACATTACACACATGCAGACACATGCATATACACATTTTTTTGTAAGCTTAAATTTCCTTGCTCAGCATTTTCCATTCTGCAGGGGTCTCTTTGAGCCTTTTTCTCCAGAGCTCTATGTCAAGTCAGTACCTTTGACCTCCTGTTAGATTCTCATTCTTTCAAACACCTTACTTTTTCAGAGTCAAGTTTCAGTTCCACAGAGATTCCTACCTACAGCCTCAGGCCAGTGAAGAACCCAGGGTGATGTCTTCCTCCTCCAGACTCAGACTGGTGGAGTGACAGCCGAGCTGGGCATCCTGAACAGCTGGGTTCCACTCTCGACCAGCTTACAGGCCTTGGCCAAGCTTCTTAGCTTTCCCTAAGATAAGATGTGTGCCATATGCTGACCTGTGGTTTCATAGCCAGGCTGTCAACTTCTGGGATGGTGATATTCTTAAAATCAATGTGTGTTTGAATCCCAGAATAAGAAAAGAACCCATCAAGATGAAAAAAAAAAAAGAAAAAGGAAACCACAACTCTTGGTCTACTAGGAAAACTAGCATTGACAATTAAAATATAAAAGGATAATGATATAAACATAAGAACAAGGATTGATATCTAAAACTAGATATTGTGTGTGTGGATAAGAAAAAGGAGGGAGAGGATCAGACAGTCTTGTGGTTAGCAACATCCACGGACCTGCTGACCCTGACAGAATTTCCCGACTGCCTTGCCAGTATCCACAGGGCAAAGCAATCATTTTAAGAAAATCTATTTGAGGCTAACACTGTCATTATCCTTTTAACAATGCTACTCTAACAATCCAGTTATGGCAGCTTTAAAAAAAATAAGAAATGCTCCTTTTGCCAAGATGGTTAAGGCATTTTGCAGGCGGATGACATTAGATCAGTGTCTAGAGGCTCTTTCTCTCACGACATCTAAAAAAGGACATTTTTGCAAATGCAGTATAGTACAGTATGGTATGGTAACCATGCCCAACAAAGGTGTGCATAGCCAAGCAATCTTAGTGGTTTGCCAGAAAATAGCAAAACCACAAAAGACCATGAAACACCAATGCAAGATGGGGCTTCTCCAGGTTTCAGACAAACGTGTTTCAGCAGTGGAAAGTAAGTGGGAAGCAACTCATTGCATTTTCTAAGTAAGAGGAGAAGAAGTGACTTTTGGGAACTTAGCAATAGGGTTCTCTGTACCCTCCACTCCCCACCCCCACGCCCCGTTCCTTCCCTTTTTCTGCACAGGACAGCTAAATTCACCCGACGTCATGGGATTCAGAAGGGCTTGAAGCTCAGCTAGCCAAGGTCACCTGGGATGGATGCTGAGGAGAAGAGTGAACGATAGAGAGGTCAGAGGTCAGCTTCATGTCTTTGAATCACCTGACATCCAGATGAACCCATGGAGTTCATCCCTCCTGTAACTAGGTGGGGTCCTGATGCCAAGCTGTCTTTGGGAACTTGCTATCCCTTGCTACTGATAGGTCTGGATGATGAGAAAGCCTAGCACCATACAAATATCCCATTTTATATTAGCTAGGGCAAAAAGAGAAGATTTTTAAAACTTTTTGTTTGTTTGTTTTTGACATGGACGCCTTACCAGTGGCTATTCAGCAGAATGTTTCTCCTTCCTCCATCAGCCATTAGCAGTGTATAAATCCGAGAGTGGCGGGGTCCCATGAACAACACTATCCTAAAGTCTTATACTTACAAATCAGTTCTAATTTGAGAGTGAAGGTGAGATCAGCTTTATTTTGTCCAGATAAAGATGAGCACATTGCAATGAGGTGTGAGGAAATCCATCGTCAGGGCTGTTCCTTTGATATCGTTTTAAGATGCAGTTTTCATACATCTGTGTTACAAAGCAAAAGCTATGTCTCCTCTAGATGATTCTTTTCTACTACTTGATGTGAACTTGAGGTATGCAGTCTATCATACTCAGGCTTTTATGTTCCATAAGACTGGGCTGGGTACATAGTTCACTTATTTATAGAAGTTCATGTATAAGCGGTGAGCGTCTTTGTCATTGTTCTTTTGCTGTGAAGAGACTCCATGGCCAAGAGAACTCTTAAAAAGGTAAGCATTTAAGTGGGGCTTGCTTACAGTTTCAGAGGTAGTCCATTATCATCGTGGCAGGGAGCATGGTGGCATGCATGGCACTGGAGCAGTAGCTGAGAGCTACATCCTGATCCACAGACTATAGGAAGAGAGAGAATTGGTTTGGCATGGGTTTTTCAAACTCCAAAGCCCACCACCCACCATGACACACTTCAGCCAGCAAGGCCACACCCACTAATCTTTTTCAAATAATGTCACTCCCTGGTGACTAAGCATTCAAATAGTTATACTCAGAACTTGACTTACACCAATACATCTCACTATCTTTTTAAAGGTTTTGTTTTATTTTGTTTGAGACAGGACTCTTTGTGTAGCCCTGGCTATCCTGGAACTCACTATGTAGCTCAGGCTGGCCTTGAGCTCACAGAGATCCATCTGCCTCTACTTCCTGAATACTGAGATTAAAAGTTGCACCATCACACCTGGCTGTATTTTACCATCCTAATGCCATCTCCAAAATACATATATAGTCCTACTATATATCTTTTGCTTGAGATAGAAATTGGGAGGGTACTATGGATGCCTCCATGTTTTCTTTCTCTTCCCCATTTTTGATAAATGCAGTTCTACTGTCTCCCAGTCTTATCCAGCTCAACCCTTGCCCTGATTTTGGTCCCCATAATCTCACTTTCTGGATCTTCATAGTGGTTACCTGTCTGTCTTCATCCGTACCATCCACACTGATATCATATGTGCATTCTTTCTCACTCCCAAGTGTCATTCCCAGCCCAACATTCTTAGTGATGTAGATTCGATTTGGGATTCCCGTGTCTAGGGGTTGTTGTGGTTTGGTCCTAACAAGCCCCCCTTGAACATTTGGTCCACAGCTGGTGCTGCTGTTTTAGAGGGTTGTGGACCTAATTCACTGAAGGAAGTGGGTCATGTGGTAGAGGGATCCAGAGTAGCCCTTCAGGTTTATATTATGGCCCTGCTTCCTGTTTTGTTTGCTTCCAGCTTAACTGAGATGTGAGGGAGTATAAGCTGCCACACCCTCTCTGGCACTGTGGACTGTATCTCTTTAAGTTGTGAGCCAAAATAAACCTTCCCTCGAGTTGCTGTGCCAGGTTTTGGCTCACAGTTAGGAGGGATGTAAATAATACAGAAGTTAAGTCTGCAACTTGCTTTGCTACCCCTCAAGAACATAAGGCGGATGGATGGATTAAAGGAAAGAGACATGGAAAGTGTGTGACAAACTGCCCTATTTCTCCCGACATGGGTATAGAACAAAGGCTTCTTTGCTACAGCCTCTGTGTGCCGCTTGCTTCTATGCCAAAGCTAGTGTCGTTTGAACAGAGGCAACCTTGCCAGTCGTGGTGGGGCAAGGTGATAGGACTTGCTGAAAGAGAAGAGGGAGCCTTGCCTGAGAAAACGCTCCCACCAGACTGGCCTGTGGGCAAGCATGTGGGACACTTTCTTGACTGATGATTGATGTGAGAGGGCCCAGCTCACTGTGTGTGGTACCATTCTTGTGCTACAAGAAACAGGTTAAGCAAGCCATGGGTCTAAGCTGGTAAGCAGCACTTCTCCGTGGCTTCTGCATCTGTTCCTGCCTGTAGGCTCCTGCCTTGAATTCCTGCCCTAACCACTCTTGGAGATGGACTGCAGGCTGTGAGCTGAAATAAACCCTTTACTTCCCAAGTCACTTTTGGTCATGGTGTTTCATCATAGCAATAAAAACCCTAGTGCAGACACTCGGCATGAGTCAGAGGAGACAATCACTTTTATTTAGCCTTTGGCTTGAGCACAAAATAATAACAAAGAGTGCTATAGAATGAATAGGATCTAGAGACTGAACCCGTCAATACCTTCAAGAATAGATGTTTTAAAAACATATGAAATAGGCGCTAATAGTTCAGTAGCATGCTAGAGAACAGGTCTCCCCTCTGCACTTCTCTCCATATATGACATTAAAGTGCCTAACTTTGAAGCAATTGTCATTTGAGTAGAGAGAGTAAAATAACAAATTATTTTGTCAATCCTAAGTTGTTAACACTATGTTCAGTAGATCTTTAAAGGGAATTCACTAGAGCTCACACTGAGACTGTTACCTGGAAACTTTTACAATTAGCTCTTTTTGTGATCTCATAGATAAACAACTTTGGGTGATGTCCAAGGGAACCTTTTATACTGAGCTTACCCTGTGAGAGCCTCGTAATATGGTGAGTTCCCAGTGGGAAGTTCTCTCTCTCTCTCTCTCTCCCTGCCGTCCCATCCCCTCTATTTCCCACCCCTTCTCTCTCTTCCCCCTCTCTTTTGCAAAGAACACAATGTAGTATATATTTGTAATATCTAAAAAAAGAGGATTTGCTCCACATTGTATACTTTAGATGTAATCTGGAACTATTTTGCCACAAGAAATCAGAACCAAGCATATCCTAGTTCCCAGCATAATTTGGACTTATTTTATTGAATATGGTTCCAATTTCTTGGAGTGAAATAAGTCTAATTTGTTTCTTCTGAATCCGATTCAGAGTGATCTTTGTAAAAGAGCTTGGCATCAGAGAGCGTGCTGAGCATGTATAAGGTGAGGGATTTTCAAGACGGATTGGTCATCATTACTTCATTAGTAATCGAAAATGCGGTATTGAGATATAAATTTTAAAAATATATAATCTTATTACTGGTATATTTTTAGCTTTGTGAAAACACATTCAAGAGTCCAAGTTGCATGCAATAAGATGAATAAACAACAAACAAATAAACCAAGACAAAATACCTTACCCCCATTTTTTGATATCAGCATAAAATATGTGCCATCGTAGCATTTGAGAGAGAGAGAGAAAAAAAAAATTCTGCTACTAAGCAAGTCTTCTCATGAAGATGTAGACAAAGATGTACTTTTACCAAATGTCAAAATTAGGTTGTCAACTTTGATATGCAGCGCAACAAAAATGAATCTCTTGCATGGATTTCCATGGTAGCAGTTCTCTGTGGGAAGGAGTATATTTGGTAAGGGAAATAGTTTGCAATCAAAGTATTATTGCTTTGGGCGCAAGGAGAATGCCACTCACAATGAGTCAGTGGCAGAACACAGCACCTCTGTTACTCTGTGTGGCGTTGTTAATACAGTTGTGTTCATTAGTGCACGGAATATTACTTTGCATTCCCTTACAAACTTCAGCACTGGACTTACGGAACTAGATGGAAGTTCAGAGTTTGGCAGGAACAAAACAAAACTGAGGATTCTTGATCTTCTGGAAAATTAACTGTACCTATAGTGACTCAGGGTTAGTGATGAGGAGCATTATTAACAATGGAAACTGCTCTTTTGTTCTCCTAAAGGTTCTGATGGTTCTCAGGATGTTTGCCATTTGACCTAAAGTACGGCACCTCAGATCCCCAGCTCTACTCTGCATAGCACATCTATTTGCTTCCATATATGTCTGCATAGAGCCTGGATTTTAGTAGAGTTAGGTTTGCATTCTAGCTCATCCATTAATTGTGTGGACAGTGCCGGAGCACCTGCTTGACCTTCCGATGCCTCAGTTTACCCATCTGTAGAGGAGCATTATGGCAGTTTCCTTCTCAGTGTTGTTAAGGAGGCTTCATGAGACGTCGGTGGGTCCGCGGCGTCTGCAAGCTCTTGTTTCTATGCAACCACAGTGGGTTTGCATCTGTCTCAGGGTGACAAGGCAGCTTCCCCCACAAAGACTTAGAAGTTCACTATCAGATGCTGTAGAGAAGTCTCTTAGGCGCTGCTCCCTGAGCCCTGTGTCTCTTCTTTTTCATTCTTTATTCCCTTTCCAGGAATCCTCACCAGGATTTATTTCAAACCAGAAGAAAAGTGTAGGGGCATCCACAACAGGACTGTGGGATTTTATAGAAACTTCATTTAAGGAGGATTACTATTGAAATTTTCAAATACTCCTGAACACCTTCCTTCCTACTCCCTCGGTAGGTTATTTCATGTATGTGTCCACTTGACTGAGCACAAATGGTATCTCTGTCTTTCTCCTTGAAGTGGCTAAATACTTCAAAGAAACAGCTTATGGGAGGGAAAAGTTGTTGGGGCTTGCAGTTTGAAGGGACACAACTTGTCACGGAGGAGAGGCAGGTTGGAAAAGCGTGAGGCAGCTGATCCTGTTGTCTCTGCAGTCAACTATTAAAGAGTAGAAGGAAGTGGGGCCAAACTACAAAATCTCAAGGGGCCCTCCTAGCGATCCCCTTCCTTCAATGAGACTCCATCTCCCAAAGGTTCCAGTCCTTCAAAATGACACTACCAGGTAGAACCCAAGCATTCAAACACGTGAGTTCATAAAGGCACTTTTTTTGTTTGTTGTTTTGTTGTTTGTTTTGTTTTGTTTTGAGTTGGGGTTTCTCTGTATAGCCCTAGCTGTCCTAGAACTCTCTGCAGACCAAGGCCTTGAAGGTGTGTACCATCACTGCAGATTCTCGGAGACATTTTACCTTTAAACTCCACAGAGATTACTCCATTATGTGGTCAAACACTCACCTGAGAGTCACTGGGAAGGTGTTTTGCAGATGTTAACACCAACCACCAGTAGGCTTCAGATTTGTCCTTGAGTATGTGAGTGGTCTACACAAACTCACCGTGGACGATAAAAACAAAAGCACAGTTTCCTGGAAAAGAGGAATTGCGCTCTAGTCTTTCTGGGGTTTCTAGCCTGCTGATCTAACCTCTAGATTTTGGGCTCCCCAGCCCTGTAATCACATGAACTGATTCTTTGAAATCTCACCTGCCCCGTCTTTTTTCTAATTATTTGTGTATATCCTATTGCTTCAATTTTTCCAGGAGGCCCTGGTTAACCAGCCTCCCAACCCCTTGTTCTGTAAGCTCTCCCTACTCTTTGCCAGATACTCCTGTATTCAGAAGTGAAGTGGTTACAGGCTGGCGCCGCCCACAGCAATCCAATCCAGGGCCAGTTGTCTATTCTCAGGAGACAACAGAGGACAGAACTTCTAGAAACGGAGGCCCTCCCCCAAGCTTATCTTAGTGTTTTTTTAGCATCCCAACATGGACATTCTTTTTTCTTCTCTGTCAAGCAGGGCTTTTTTCTCTCATTCTCTTTTTTCCCCCAGAAGAAATTGTGCCGCCAATAAACATTAGTTATGGAAAGGTTTTCTTTGAAGCTCAAGGGAAGAAACGAGATAATTTCCCCTGGTTCAGGAAAGCAGGAGAATAAGAACTCTTCTTGAAATATGAGCTTGATAAAAATAATATTGTCAGTATGAAATAAAAACGAGGACTTGGAGACAGTTTCATTCAAACGCACTTGATCATATATAATAAAACTCGGAGAACTGGGTTGAGGGAGGGATTTTAACATGTTGAATTGAATAAATCCAGCCAGCTCTTAGCTTGTGAGTTTAGCTTTCTCCGGCAGTGTGTTAAGCCAGCTTTCTGCCATAGCAAATACCTGAGCTGATCAACTTACAAAGAGTAAGGGTGTAATGGTAAAAATGAAATGCTGTGCTGTCCCCGAGGGGCACAGTGGCAGAAATGCTACAGGTCCCCAAATGACGGCAGTGGGCCGGGAGACCACACCACAGGTCCCTGTGGCAGCAGGCAGTGGGCAGCAGGTCTGAAGCCAGCCAGTTCCAGGCAGAGAGCAAGTCGCAGGCAGAGAGCAAGTTGCAGGCAGGGAGCCACATGGTGGGTGAGAGACAGAGACATGGATAGGCATGCCATGCAGAGAGAAGTTGGATATTTATTTAGTGGATTATGGAAGAGAAGAAACAGAGAGAGAGAGAGGGTTGGGGGAAAGGAGAAGAGTCACCTCTTGGGTAGCTGCAGGCAAGAAGGAAGATCTGCCTGCCTAGGCGGTGGTGGTGGTGGTGGTGGTGGTGAGTGGGAGTGGGTGGGGCTTGTCTCTTAAAGGTTCAGACAGCCCATTACAAAGGGTTTTATTGGCTCCATAGTTTCACAGCTGTCAGGCCATGGCTGCTTGGCCCTGTTGCTTTTGGATCTATGATGAGGCAGGATGGCATGGGAGGAGTTGGGTGGAAGGTTATCTGATGACCAGGGAAGAAAAGAGAAGATGATACCAGGGTGGGACAGTCACTCTCAAGGACACATCTCCAATGACTTAAAGCCTTCACTTGATCTGGCCACAGGGTAATACCACTTCCCAGTAGCTGACCGCCTGGGGACCATACCTTTAACACATGGCCCTTTGCATGGTGGCTTGGATCCAAGTTCCAGCAAGCAGCTTGACTGCTGGAGTCGTCACTGTGGACTGGAAGGTAGCACGTGCCTCTGGACCTTCCACTGAAAACTCTTCTCTGTATTTAGCTTAACTTTGCTCTCCCTACCCTACAAGCAAACAGCAGCACCAACAAAAACCTAAGGGCTACTAGTGGAGTGGCCATCAAAACACAGCCCAACTGTGAAGCCTGAGAGGTACATGGTATTATTTCACCAGTTTTGTAAGTCACATCTGTTGTAATGTTCAGACTACTGTGGCTGCAAGAGTGCCTGGAAGAAGTTCAGGGTCCTAGAAGGGTTCCCTCTAGATTTAGGATGTCCTCAATGAGTGACTTTTCCCGCAAGCTTATCCTGGGAGGGTTGTGTCATTGACACTGGATACGTGGGGCAGCTCCACTTACGGCTGGCTCTGTCTAGCTCTCTTTCCATTTACCATGGAATTTCCAGGTCATGTCCTTACTTGGAATTCTTTCACCCCAGCAGTGGATTTACTCAAGGCCCTAAATTTGGCTCCAGGTCTTGCTTTACCTCATACTCCCATGTTTCCTTTAACTACGTATCCATGGAAGACTCCAGGACCTTTCCTGGGTCCCCTGCAGAGATGGCCCTTCCCTCCCACAGTCCATGTCTACCCACTCTTTATGACCCCAAATGGTTGACAATGGAAACATTCATTTTTTTCCTCCCTCCCTCCCTCCCTCTCTCTCTCTCTCTCTCTCTCTCTCTCTCTCTCTCTCTCTCTCTCTGTCTTTCTTTCTTTCTTGTTTGCTTTTTTGGGTTTTTTTGAGACAGGGTTTCTCTGCGTAACAGCCTTAGCTGACCTGGAACTAGCTCTTGTAGACAAGGCTATCCTTGAACTCACAGAGATCTGTCTGCCTCTGCTTCCCGAGTGCTGGTATTAAAGGCATGCGCCACCACTACCCAGCAGCATTCATTTTCTTAACAAGAAGAACCATCTCAATAATAGTATTTAGTCTACAAGCAAATCACACACTAGCCCTCCCTCAGATCCTAAAGAAAGGGGCTGTCTGATGTATTTGCCACCAATGTCTCAGCACATCTCCAGGTGCACACACATTCATATCTCCCCCACCCCTTAGTGTCCTGGAGGGCTGGCTGAGCCAGGCTGTCAGCCCTTGTCAGCGCTATCATAATGGTTTCTGGTCTTGTTCCCCCCTCAGATCTACCCTTGGATGATTTCATTCGTGCTTCTGAAAACACAGCCTCATGACTCCCTGCTGCTCCTACACAGCTTCCCATGTTATAGGGCTAAGACAAAGCCTCTTTCTTACATGGCCCTCTTGACTCAATTCTTGTTCTTTTCAGATTTACACTTAAAATGACAACCCTGGTATGCTTCATGCCTTGAGTCATGTGGCCTCAAAGACCTATTATGAGCTAACCTTTTGATGAGGCAGGGGAAAGAAGAAAGGGGGGGTGGTGAGGAAAAGGGAGAGGAGGAGGAGAATGCCCCCCCATCCTGAAGGCTAAAGATGCAGGGTGGGAAGATTATAATGGAGAAGGCTTTTTGGCCACTGGGTCTATTCTGCAGCGGGCTGGTAGCATCTTCTTCAGGGGAAGGAAGTGTCTCCCAGGACCCAGCTTGGAACTATGTTTCATTGTGTCTGTGGTTCATTGCCAAGAGCCTGATGTTTCCTCCAGATCGCTCATCTCTGTAATGGTAAAAATAAAACACTGCAGGTCCCCGAGGAGGAGGCAGGCCACTGCAGGTGGTTTAGGGCAGTGACGGGTGGGAGACCATGGTGGGCCGGGACAGTGTGTCCCATGAGGAGCCACAGCAGGTGACAGACAGAGACAGATAGGCATGCCATGCAGAGTGAGGTTGGATATTTATTTAGTGGGTTATGGGAGGAAAGGGGAAAGGGAAAAGGGAAATAAGGAGAGAGAGAGAGAAACAGAGAGAGAAAGGGGGAGAGAGGAAAAGAGAAGCTACCTCCAGAAAAGAAAGGGTGCAGACTGGAAGCGAAGGAAGATCTCCTTTCCTGGGTGGATGGGGGAGGGAGTAGGCAGGGCTTGTCTCTTAAGGGACAGGACAGACTATTACAATCTCTGCCTCTCCCCACAGCAGGGTGGGTGTTACCTCAGCTCTGCAGGTTCTTCCCTTTGGAGAAGAAAAGGAGGGGATGGCTGATTAGTGTCAACATTCTTCCTCCTCTCGGTGGATTTGAAGGGAACAGTGAGGTGTCATCACAGGCACTATCAGCATTGAGGCCAAGGCTGTTTGTCTGATGTCTCAGTGCTGATGGTTCTGAGTTGCTATCTCCTGGCCCTAGTAAACATATTAAAAGAGAGAGGTGGTGTGACTTTTTTTCTTTTTACTTTAATTTTTGAAACTGGCTCTCGCGTATCTCAGAATGGTCTGGAACTCTGTGTGTAGCCAAGGATGACCTTGAATTTCTCATTTTTCTGCCTCCCAACTTCACCCTATTTTATCATTCACTCTGACAGAGATTGTCCACACCAGCCCTTTTCCAAGTCAGATTCTAGAACCATCTGTGTTTTTCCAGAAGCCATCCATGCCAAGTAATTATTGGCATTCCTGAAGTGAGGTGTTGGTACTGTCTCCAACTCCAAGGACAGTGATAATAGAATGAAGCCATCAAGGGTTGCTTAAGGATGGGGGCAATGTTTTATTACATTTCATTCTTGTGCGCCATCACAGTGTGTACAAATTAAGATGGTTATGATATTGCTTCTGGGCTTTAAAAAATTGTGTGTGTGTATGTGTGTGTTTGAGGACAGTTCTTGGGAGTCAGTTCTCTCCTGCCACTGCCACCTTGTGAGGTCTGGGAATTGAATTCAGGTTTTCAGACCTGCATACAAGTGCCTCTCACTGGCCCTTCCCCAGTTTTTGGACTGGGAGCAAGTGAAGATCGCGATTACTGGGCAATAGAATCTTATGGGAACGCTGTCACACACTGTCACTGACTAAAACAATCACATGTTTGCATGATCACATGATTGTCTTTATCTCACTTTGATCAGAGATCACAGCACAGAGTTCAATCTCAAGCTGCAGTCTGGGCTATCCCGCGGGCTTCCTAGACCCACCTGTCCCTGGACCACTATATGTAGTTGTAGATTGGCCCCAGATGTATGCACGTTAGTGGGACCTTTCTCGTGTTCTGGGCTCAAGGCACCCACATGCCTTTGTATTATGGTGATGGAAAGAGCCAGTGGGTGTTAAAGCAGCCACTCTGCTCTACCCCTTTCACTTATGAACTTGCTGCCTCAGGAAGACTTATAAAAGGCAACCAACGCCTCGTTAATTTTAAATGAATCTCCCCATGTAACCACTCATCTCTGACGGCCACAATTAACCTCTACTCCACACTCCCTTCTAGGTTTGGCTGGCTGAACCAGGCTTCTCTTGACTTGTACCCGGAGTTTTGTGAGCATTTTAGTAAAACCCCACGAGGGATTCTCCAGCTCAAAGCCTGTTCCTTCTCTTTCCACCCCTTTACTTCAGCTCTTTGGCCACTCCCTCCCCCACTCTCGCTCCCAGTCAGCCACTTCCAGACTGGCTAATAATGCTTTAAACATGTTGAGTCATCAGACTTCCCAGGCAGTCGCTCTGACCTGGCAATTTCCTCTTCTACCTTCCTCTTTGACTTCCAGACTTGTCGTTTCCGTGACATGATGTGTGTGGGTCATGGGTGATGGAACAGGGCTTCATCAGCTCTGTGTGTCCCGCAGCAGGAAGGAGGAAATTTGAGTTGGTGTTTTCTTCGAGGCTCACAAGTCACCATATTTTTGGTTGGTGCTGGGGCCACAGGATTGCTTTTTCTGGAGCAAGTCCCCAGGTCAGCTTCCTTTCTGTTTTCCATTAGGGAAAGGCTAAAAACGTCACAGATTGCTGATCGTTCCCTGTGTCCCAGAAGAACTGACGGCTGTGTCTCTTCCTGTCTGCCTCCTATTCATGTGTACTTTGTTCATCAAAGGTTTGAAGGTCTGCAGTGTGGCAGAGCCATCCCGAGCATGACTGTGACCATAAACTCTTGAAGAGCTATGCCACCACCCTGTCTCCACTTCCCATACCACCCTCAGAGTAGCCTGCAGGGCTGGCTTTGAGAAGGGGAAATCACTGCTGATAACTCAGATGTGTGATTTACATCTTGGTCCAGCCTAGGACCTCTATTTGGTGGACTTGGGAGTGGACCTGTTTCCCCATCAGAACAATCGTGGTGAATAAATAAGGTGCTTGGAGAAAGCAATCAGCTAAGTGCAGAAAGCCTGGCCTGAGTGGCTTAGCAACAGCTGTTTCCCTGACCCCTGAATCCTGAAGAGGGCTGATGGTAGACAGATGCACCCCCTCCTCTCAGCATCTGGGACAGAAATTGAGCATCACAAGAAAGACTCCATATTGTGCAATATGTTTGGCTTATTATTATTTGCAACTAAAGGAATCTTCATGCTTGTAGCCAGATTTTCTTCCAGCAAGCCCATCTCCCCACCCCCACTCTCTATTGGCCTTCCCTTCCCATCTTCCTCCTAAACCTAGCTAGCTCAGTTCCTCCTCATGCTTGTGTTTCTTTCAGCACCCTACACCTGCTCTATTTAGTCCAAGAATGGAAACAAGACATTTTGGAGCTTAGGTAGCTGTAGTAATTTGATATGACATGTCCCCATAGGAAATGAGTCACTAGTGACTGACCTTGAGGTTATAGGACCTGGTCCACTTCCCATCTTCTTTCTGTTTTCCGAACTGTGGAAGCAAGGCAAACAGCTACCTCACACCTCTGCTCACATGCCTTCATGCCCATGATGGACTGTATTCCCTCAAACTGTGTACCCCCCTCCTCTGCCACACACACACACACACACACTGCTTTTTGCCAGGTGTTTGGTTGCAGCCAGGAGAAAATCCACTAATGCAATGACCAACGTGGATGATGTACCCCTTGACTTTGTTTTCTGACTTTTGAAAATAAGTGTGAGCAGGCCCCAGGGCTATAGATACGGCAAAGAGTCTAGGTATCCCTTCTGCTTTCTCCTGTATGACTGGCAGCTGCTGCTTCTCTTTCCCATCTTCCCTGTTTTTAGAATAAAACCCACACTGGCTAGAGTTCACAATCCTCCTGCCTCAGTCTTCCAGCTACTGGGATTATTGGCATGTGTCCTAACTGGGTCATTTTTACAAGAATGGCCTATGCTCACAGAATTTTCCACTCACACTTAGTCTCTGCATAGCCAACTGCCCCTTGGCCTTACTGGCTCCCAGAGAGTCCCATGTCTGGGTTTAGAGGGATGAGCCCTGAGTTTGCAGCATAGGAGATGATTCCTATGTTAAGGATGTAATTCCCTGTGTTAATACCAAAGTAGTGGCAGCTTAATTCCAGGCACTTGGGTAAATCATTACAGGTCATCTCCATAGCAGGTCATTATAACTATTCCAGCTGCTCGAACACATGAGACTCAGAGCCTAAGTTCCCTACTAAGAGGCGGATTGTATGAACTCTAGTGCACTCTGGGTACACACATTCATGTCTCAAAAACAACCAAGCAAACAAACAAACAAAAAACACCTTCATGCAGGAAACTGAACCAACTCATTTCTCCCTTGATATGAGGCCATACTCTAGTAGTCAATTCCCAGTTCCCTGGAGAGGCTTGAGGTTCTGTTTGGAGACCACATCTATCCTAGGTGAAACTGAAAACTGTTGTTTCTACATCAGGGGCACCGGCTTTGGTGGGAAAAACGAAGATAAGCATGTCGGTAATGTTCCAGGCCTGGGGAACGAGGTCAGTGGGTCACATCCCTCCGGCAGGCGTACATGCTGGATCAAGTGGGGACAGAGATCGTTCTAGGTGACGCTACCGCTGGGCTTCCTGGGTCCTTTGGAGGCTGGCATTCTCCTTATGCTTTCTTGAAGCTCCTTGCAGTGTTTGCCAAGCCTTCCTTCCCGTAATGTCGGGGAGGCCTGCTCTCAGTGCCTGCTTATCTCAAGACTGCTGTTTTAGCTTTAAGGTTTGATGCTTCCCCGAAAACAAGAACCTAATACTATTTAAAAGCACTAATCTCCACTGCCAGGTCAGGTTTGCGACTTAAGTCTGTGTTAGCTCTTTTCCTCATCCTTGGAAGAACTTTTCTTCCTGGGAACTGTAAATAGTGACCAGGAGATTTTAGTGGGTAAGGGGACAGAGAGAGAGAGAGAGAGACAGAGAGAGAGAGAGAGAGAGAGAGAGAGACAGAGAGACAGAGAGACAGAGACAGAGAGACAGAGACAGAGAGGGGGGGAAATGTTGAGTCTTTGTCATTGCTGTGGTACAAGTTTGTTTTCCTAGTGGGGAGTTTTCCAGAGGCTCTTAGCGCTCAGACTTTACGGGGTAAATGTGCTGGAAAGAGGCACACTTCCCATGCAGAAAGTCCTTTTAACTCTCTTCTGCTGCTCTGAGCTTTGCCCCTGAATACACAAAACCCTGCATTTGTGACTGCCAAGAGCCTTCTGCTGGGAGGCAGAATGTATTGTAAATCAGTCTTTCACAGCCAGTTAGCAGGGAGTGTCTTTCTCACCCGTAATTATGGTTTTGCTTTGAGTTGAGAAGGTTGTTTTTGGGGGCAATAAATTGTGATGTCAGTTATCTTTCACTCTCTTTGAATGAGTTCTCGGCCGGAAATTGGTATTCTTAACAGTTGGACCTCTGGGGTCTCTGAGGCTGAACAGAAAAAAAAAATCTGCCCAGAAGAGAGGGAGGGAGAGAAACAGGAGTGGGGAGAGAAAAAGAGATGATAAAGGAGGAGGGGCAGGGAAGAGAGAGAAGCAGATTGATATAAGGCCTTTTTGTTTTAATTTTGGAAATAGGAAATTTGAGAATGAGAAAAGAAGCCTATTATAATTATGTTAGAAAATTTTAGTGACGCATTACCCCAATATTTTTGAAAAGCTTAAAAAACTGTATTAGGGTCATGGTTGACTGCTTGCAGTGGTGTGTGTGTGTGTGTGTGTGTGTGTGTGTATACCTATTCTGAAAAGCTCCCCTACAAATACACTTGCATTATTATATTATATTGAGGAAGCCTCCCAGCCAGAAAATTCCAAGTAGAATAATGATTGAACTCATGGACGCCACTAACTGAAAATCTTCCCAACATCAAACTTCATATCTCTGGGTCAGGTTATGATAAAAATAATTTTCCCACTTGAAAACATACTATTTTGAGTTTTCTCTGTAGTGGGCTTATGACTTTAGGATTGACCCTTTGGGTAATCTGTGATGACGAATTGCTTGGCAGAGGCTGCCAAAGAGAAGTCATTTAGTCAGATTTTAGCAATCTTAGGTTGTTACTAAAGCCCAATTGATAAAGCCAGATGCCAGGGTCAAGTGCTCGCTGGTGTCCCAGGGTCAGGCTCTGAACCCATGCTTCACGTGGTCTCGTGGTCACGTGGAGGAAGGGTTATTTAAGCTACAGTGTATGGGACTAATTCAACAATCTCCTTTCTGTTTTGCTGGTTTGAATGAGGGCCAGGCATGTGGGATCTGGCTGTCTTGACCTATGGTATTTCCATGTGATGCAGCTTGGAGGTGGTCCAAGTGAACAGGAGGCTGGGGTTGGGGAGAGGGTGTGCTCTCAAATCAAACACATTGTGATTTGATTTCTGACTCTGACTTCCTTTGCTGTGTCATCTTGGGGAAAGAACAAGGATGCTAGCGAGAAGACGGTGCTCTTTCTGTCCTAGGCCACATGCCCAACTTGGACAAACCTGGGAAGCTCTGCCTTGTAGATGATGGGGTTTGGGGTTCTTCCCTGCTTTCTGTACTGCCACCCTGGTTCAGGTCACCAGTAGATATCCCTGGATTATTATATTAGTTTCTGAACCTGGTTCCTATTCCACAGAAGGCAGAGTGGGTGGATCATGGCCAGATGGGAAAGGATCCTGGAACACGGGGAGAAACTGGATTCTGAAGGGCAGCAGCATAGATGGTTTTCAGAGTGATACTTAATTATGTATGAAACAAGAATAAGTGTCTGCAAACCTGTAATTCCAGCTGCGTAGGAGACCGAGGCAGGTGGATTGAACTTCCAAGTTCAAGGTCTTCCTGAGCTATAGGTTAAGTTCAAGGCCACCCTGGTAAACTTGGTAAGATATTGCTTCAAATAAACAGAAGGAGGAAAAGAAGTAAGGGGGGAGGCTGGCTCGATGGTAGAGTTCTTGCCTAGCATATACGAGGCCCTATGTTCCATCTCCATTATACCAAAGAGGGTGGAAAAATGCAAATTTGTATACTTTATTAATTTAACATCAGTAACAGCATATACTCTTATCACCTGGAAGGCTGAGGAAGGGGAAATCCTAAGTTTGAAGCCAGTCTGGGCTACATAGTGAGTTTGAAGCTAGCTTGGGCTACAAGTTAGACCCTGTCTCAAAGAAATAAAAATAATTAAGTAGATATATAAGCAAGTAAGTAAATAAATGAAAACAATGGCATAGGCAGGCCTGTAATCATGGAACCTTGGAGGTAGGTGTAGGAGAGTCAAGGGTTCAAGGTCAAGGCTAGTCTGGCCTTACAGGAGATATTGGAGAAAGAGAGAGAGAGAGAGAGAGAGAGAGAGAGAGAGAGAGAGAGAGAGAGAGAGAGAGAGAGAGAGAGAGAGAAAATGATTTGCTGTTGATATTTATTTTCCATCAGTAAATTACAGCTGCATTTTATTTAACCATAGTGTCTGGTGTGATGTTGTTGGGTATTTAAATTTAGATTTTTTTTAAACAAAGTGCTCTATTTTGTGAAAAAGGGAAAAGCTACTTATAGTGATATCAAGGTTAAAAAAAATGTCATCAGCATTAACCATTCTGCCCCACCCGGTTTATCTCAAACCAGGAGGGAAGCAAGAAGCCAGGCCTGCCCAGTTCTCCTACATCAACCTGTAGGAAGAAAGCCATGGCCCATGACAGGTGTGATAGCCACGAATGTCTGAGAGCCAAGAAATAAGAAGAAAAGCCAAGCTATGACACAACACCTCTTGCTGGGATGGTCCAGAAGGAAGGACAGACGGAGGAAGTACACACTCTTGACATGGGCTCATACGATTCCTTCTGTAAGCAGCTCTATTTCCCTTCTCTATGTGTCTTTGAGGAGTTTTCCTAGAGCCTAAGATGACATCAGTGTTTTCTGTGTGCTTATCACACAGGTGGGGACAAAATGAAAACTGAGCATGACTTTGAAATAGGTTGGGTTTAGATAAAGAGGAAGGAGGGGGATGTATCATAGGGAGTTTCCAGGGTTGATGAAAGCATTCACAGTTGTGGTTCAGTGTGGAGGCAAGACCTGGATAGAAAGGAGAGAGCCCATGTTGGCTGCTCCTGTGGGTCATGTGGTCAAAGGTGAGGATAAAGAATTGGTGTTCTTTGTTCAATCAGAAAGGAGAACCAAAGATGATAAAAGTATGAAGAAGATGAAGAAGAATATGGCCTTTGAGGTGTGTCGTTTTCTTGCTCTGACTTTCAGAAAAGCAGAAGAGAGAAATGCCCAGGTAGGAATAACCTAGAGTTAGGCATGCAGGAGGAATGGCTTGGCAACCTGGGATTCCATCTGGGTTATAAACACCCTCCACCTACATTCTAATAATTCACTTGGAAGCCTAGTTCTTTACCTGCACATAACACACATACACACACTCACTCATACAGACACAATCCTTTCTAAACAATGTACCTAGCAATCTCAGACACACCCCTCACTGGCACTGGGCTATGCCTATACCTATATAGTTACTTTATTGTCACTGAACAATAAGTTTCTCCTCCCCTAATGGCCACCAAACTTGGGCAGTTTCTAATCTATATTCTCAATGTATCTGATTACAAATAATAGGAAGGCTGATGTGGGCTCAACCGGTTTTAGGTGCATGTACAATAGAACAAAACTGTCCGGAAGTGAGCTTTTAGGGGAGAATTTCCTATTTACAATTGTGTGCCTATGCATAATTGAATACACATATGATTAAAAAATCAGATGCCTTGTGGGGAGAGAGAAATGATCACATGACCTAAACTATCAATCAAAACGGAAAATCACTCAAATGATTCCCCTTAGCAATGAAATTCCATGTTCTCTAGAGCCCCACAAACACTTGGGGTGCTTGAGGACTTTCACTCTGGTGGCCTGCTGTCGATGGCAGAGTGTCCCTCTTTAATCCGTACCATCGCTTACCTTGCTATCTCTGCAACTCTGCGGGAGCCCTTACTTTCAATTCTTTGGATAAGAGGCCATGAACCTAGAAATACCCACCTCAGACCACCAGCAAACCCAGGAAAGGAGAGTTCTATAGAAATCAAAACAGGGACCTCAGATGGCTGAGGGTGTGTGCTATCAAACTAAAATATTTCACATTATAAAAGATGAGTGAGAAGCGAGGAAAGGTTTAGCATTGGATGTGGCTGAAGACTCCTAATGACCAGTGACAGTGAATGGTCCAGGGATGTGGAGGGGTGTGGTCCACATGGTGGAGGTAAGAAAGGAAACCGTGTTCGGGGATTGTAATGGCAAGTGGCCATGGCTCGACCAGAGGTTGGCTGAGAAGGGAAGAGCAGCTCAGAGGGGTTATCTCAGCACCCAAGGCCTGTGCTGAGATGAGGACAATGACACATTTTAAGGGAAGAAAGGCGGAAGCTATAGGAAGGGCTGGAACCAAGGTGCAGAGAAGAAATCACCGTGGAAGCAGGGTCCCTCAGGCGTCCTGGATCTAAAGCATTGGAGGCTAGAAAATCACCTGTACTTCTGGGACTTCCATACTTTTGCTGACTTCCTGTCAACAACGGGACTGCTGTGTGACTTCTCCAGGGAAGAGGTCAACAAACACGTATCTGGTCCAGGTGGGGCATTGGCAAGAGACCAAAGGAAAGATTCTACTTAAGTCCAGCTTGATGTTTACTGGAGCTTCTTATGGGAACAAGGGTGATGTGGCTAACTGTACTGTCAAGAAGCCCACTCCAGCATGACTGGCAGTTTGAGAAAAGTACAACCCTGGAATTCTCTGTACAACTTGCAGACTGCTCCCCGAAGATCTCTCCTCACCAATAGTTCGCTGTCTGTGACCTGAGGGAAGGGCCTCATTATTTTCTGTTTTTGAGCTTTCTGCATCTTGTGTGACTCCCTTCTCTCTCCAAGAGGGGGTAGGTGGAGTGGGTGGGGTCCAGGGACTTTAATGTGAAAACTGTACCCATGAATGCCTCATGGAAATAAGAAGATAAATGAGGTGCTCATGGGAGTGACTGACAGGCCAGATGTGGCCATGACCTTAAGGGGTCAAGGCAGCCTCTCGGCAACGCGCCTCTGGAAGGACAACTGCAGGCAGAGTGGGGCCGAGTGGGAGGCTCCAACCTTACCTCTTTCTTAGAACCCCATATGCATGTTCAGCAACCATTTTGTAAGAGTCTTCTAGCAACTACTTATTTCATAAGGGCAGATGTTGAAATGGGGTTGGTCCCCTTTGGCCACTGGGCTCTTTAATGCCTCCGTCGTCCATTTCGAGCATTACTGGGTCACTAAGTGGCTCTAGGTGAGGTGTCACTCAACAGCTTCAGATTCTGACTGCACAGCAGCTGGCACCTGCCTTTGTTCTTCCTTTTAATTCCACTTGAAACCTTTGCCCACACGCTCTCGTGGGTATTTAAGGAAATTGTTTCTCATACAATATCTTGCTTTTCCCCCTTCCCCTGACTGGCTCCCAGATCCCCCCCCCTACTCAACTTCGTTCTTTCTATAAACAAACAAACAAAATCAAAACAAAGAAAAAAACCCAACAGGACAAAACCAACCTTCCCCCCCCCCCCAGAAAAAGAAGAAAACCCACCAATAGCATGGATTCTGTTATAGATTCTGTTCTGGTTTTCTTCTGTGTCAGCCTGGGCATCGAGCCTGCCTGAGGGCGGTTGATAAACCCAGGGTCACTCCACTGTAGAAAACAGATTGTGCCTTTCCCAGCAGCTATCAGTTCCAAATAGCTTCTTGGTTAGGGGATGAGGCTTTGTGTCCACTTCTCCTTCTCAGGGCTGGGATTTTGTCTGGTTTGAACACGTGTGCATGTTTTGTGTGTCCTGCCTGTCACACTTTCTACGAGGTTCTGTGTATAGCAGTCCAGCTGTGTCTGGAAGACACTGTTTCCTGGAGTCATCCACCACCTCTGGCTCTTAGAATCTTTCTGCCCCTCTTCCACACAGATCCCTGAGCACTGAGGAGAGGGGTGTAGGGGAAGCATCCTCTTTAGGACGGAGTGCTCCCCATCTCTCGCTCTCTGCACACTGTCAGGTTGTGGGGCTCTGTGTTGATTTCCACCTACGGCAAGAAGCCCCTTCTCTCATGATGGTTGAGTGATGCTCAGATCGACCTCACAGGTACTCGTATACATTCAAGGTGACATTGACTGCAGGCCAAAACCGAGCTCATAGACACAGTACATGAAGATGGCAAATGTAAGTGCCTACAGGCAGTACACAGCATGAGTCAGGGGATGCCCTCCTCTGGGGACCCTGGCTCCAGAGAAAATGAGCAACACAGTGTATGTGTACGGGGTGGGGGTGGGGGCTGGAGGCTGGGATGGAGTGGGGGGCCAGGGGAAGAAGACAATAGAAGGTGGAACCTCCAGGTGTGCACGGACACCTGTCTCCAACTCCTCACCCTTCTTCCCTAGCCCAGCTGTCCTCTTGCCCCAGAGGCTCAGACAGAACATGCCCGCTCCTCAGGCTCTCGTTAAATACTCTGTCACACGGGGAAAGAGATTCTGCTGCAGGCAGGTGAGTCAGAGTTCACAGCTGTTAGACGAGAGCCCTCTGTTCTGGTCTGGGTAGGAAACGTGTGCCAAACCAGAGCAAAGTCCTCTTGAAATCCCCTCTGGGGAGCAGCCTGGCGGTGGCTCTCAACCCGGAACTGGCCTCAGAGGAGCAGAGGTCTGTCTTGTTTGCAGTTCCACAGCACAAACCGATTGCTAAATGGAGTGGACTCGGAGGTTGTTAATTTCCAAAGTGAGCTGGGAACCACAGGGAGGCTTGGAGGAGCACTTTTTGGAGCAAAGTACACCTGTGCTTTCCATGGGGGACTTGATCCTTGAGGTCTGGGGTTATCCAAAAGCTGAGGGCTGATGGGATTTCATACTCCTGAGGACAGTAACTCCAAAGTTTATATATAGTGTTCCAACCACATTGTTCCAGGAATCCAGTGGGTACTCTGTTAGAAACCTGAGCTGTGAAGCTTGGCAATTTTTTTTTTTCCCACTGTGCTAGATCTTTGGATGATTTCAGAGGAGTGAGCTCCACCAAGGACAACCTTGAATGCTCTTGGAAATGACTGTATGTGTGTGTGTGTGTGTGTGTGTGTGTGTGTGTGTGTGTGTGAGCATGCTTGCGCTCGTGCAGGTGTGCAATTTCCAAGGAATCCACAGGTTGAGATAAATAGGGGGACTGTGAATGATAAGACACAAGGTTAGTCATTAGTGTTACCCAAGCCTCAGAAGGGCGGGGTGACCTTGAGTTAATTCCTTTACTCACTGGGAATTCGGGTAGGTAACAACACAGAGCTGCTCCGAGCCTGGCAGAGGTCACTTCCGGACAGACAGCTCTGAACTCTTCCAGTGGAAAAGCCAGATAAACAGAGCAGCCTGAACAGTTGGCCCTGGCGTGACTTGAGCGGTGGCGAAATCGTTCCATGAGGCTCTGCGGGAGCCCAGAGAACTCCTATGAGCTCCAGTTTCAGAGCACAAAGTGTTGCATGAGAATTCCAAACTTCTGAACCCACAGTCTCTCTTACCTAGGTGCCAGTGTCAGTGGACTTTCAACTTGATTTATATTGGTCTGCGTTCTGGGGGATAAAATTAACTATATATAGATCTAGTCCATTTCTAAAGAGGAGAAGGGGTTGAATGTAGTTCTCTAGTCACTTAATTACCCCCACTTTCAGGGAAAACTGATGCCGGGATTCTAATGGAATATTTGTCAGTCTACAGAGTTTTCCTCTGGTCCCCTTCGCTACAGGCTCTCAGGAGGTGCTGACCTCATCAGTCCGCTAGAGCTGTTCTTTGTCCTTGGCTAGCAAGGGGCAGTTTTTAAGAACCCAGATGGCCTCCTTTTTGTTTTGATGTGTTCTGTTTAATAACTGTTGTGTCTGACATACTTGTTCTTCAGTTTTGCAATGTTGTCTCTTTTCATATTTTTGAGGTTACCCAGGGTATCAACTGCTGTTGACAGTGCTCAATATTGACTTAGAAAAATAGCAAGGTGCACAACTCCTGTGGTTTTGAAGTCAGTGCTCATCTGAACGAGAAAGGCTGACAGCCTTTTAGAGCAAGTTTCTGGATGATTCTGTCTTCCCCACTCACTAGAAAAGTTTCTTGTTTGGTCTTTTCTCCAGACAGCATGGCAAGCAAAAACAGATTCGGACAGACTCCGTTCTACGTATGATCCCAAGCACTGATAGTTATTTTTCAGTGAAAAATTATCCTGAGCATCGATGATGGCTTTTTTCTGAATTTCTGGCCCCAGAGGCTGTGGAATCTCCCTGCCTCACTCAAACAATGCTATTTCCCAACCTTAGCTACTGTTCTTTATCCACCATTCAGGAACCACTTTAACTCAGATTCAGCTGCCTTCCTGACTTCACTTTTGGGGTCATGAGGAGATGGCATCTCCCACATCTGTGCCCCGTCACAGTTTCTGCAATGAAACAAGCCCTTTCAGTGGGTTGACTGCCCAAACCCCACTTATTGTGCCTCTGTCGCTGGCTTGACAACTGCTTTGGAAAAAAAATTAGTGAGGACCTCACTGCCAATTTGGTGATCTGGGTTAGTGTTCCTTAACCGGGGCGCCCTGGATTTGGAAGGGAAAAAAATATGATTGCTAATCTCTAACTGAAATTTAGCATTTCCTTTAGCCAAGGGCGTGGTCACAAGCCACAGCAGTGCTAAAAGGAGAGTGATTGCAAGTATCTTGAAGCATCATCTTCTTTCACCACTCCTGAGAAGTCACAGTGGCTTGTGAAGTGGCTGCTTGAACTTATTTCTCAGTACATTAATATAAAGATGCACACATGTGCCTAGAGGAAGATGTTTTAATATTGCACCACAGCCATGGTTTTTGCTATAAGTAGTTTTAGTGATTATATTTTAGTTTATGTATTTAATATTCTTATTTTGAGAAGGGTCCATAGCCTCCAGTAGACTGCCAAAGAGATCTGTGGGCATTGTGGGCTGGTGGTGGAGAAACTCACTGGAACCATTAGTGGCTTTGTGTTCTAGTTTTCTGCTCTTGCTGTAATAAACTCCTTTGGCTGAAGACAACTCAGGGAGTAAAGGGGTTCTTTGGCTTATGCTGCCAGACTGCAGTCCATCACTGAGGAAAGTCAAGGCAGGAGCTTGAAGCAGAAGCTATGGAGGAATACAGCTTGCTGGCTCACTCCCTCACTCATGTTAGCCAGCTTTCTTATACAGCCCATGTCTTGCTCAAGGAATGATTCTACCCACAATGGGCTGGGCCTTCCTGTATCAATTAATCATTAAGATTATAACCATGTCCAAGATTATAACCCTTAAAACCATGGCCGTAGACCAACCTGATCTAAGCTTCTCTCGGATGACTCTAGATGGTGTCAAGTTGACAATTAAGGCTAACTAGTATACCTAATTTTTCTAGACTATTTTTTTTTTAAGAGCGCACTACCAAAAAGTTGTTTTTACTTTGTTCCCACAATGTGACTTTTCCTCTAGTGTTTTCCATCACTCTTACTTGACTTTTTTTTTTTTATCAATTCTTCCTTAGTTCATGCCTTGCATTGAAGATTTTCTTTTCACGATCCTTTTCTTCCTCCACTACTATGAAGTAATTGGAGTGCTTCAGAGGGAGAGAGACAAGTGCTAGGTCATTATAATGTTGCTGCAGTGCACATTTATGGAGCATGAATGGGAAATAGCTACCCTAGCTTCAGAGCCCATCATGGAGGTGAAGTCCTGGAAGGTTAAGAACTACTTGTAGAGTTAGTTAGTTAGGCTTGATGATAGGAACTAAGTTGTGACTAACAAAAACAAACAAACAGCAACATCAAAAACTAAAGCTGGTAGTAGTGGCGCACGTCTTTAAACCCAGCACTGGGGAGACAGAGGCAGGCGGTTCTCTGTGAGTTCAAAGCCAACCTGGTCTACAGCCCGAGTTCCAGGACAGCCAGAGCAGTTACACTGAGAAGCCCTGTCTTGAAAAACAAACAAAAAAAGGTGTGGCTAACAAGAACTGTTAATGGTCAAGCTGAGACTGGACAGGCAATGGTGGCTGGATGGTTCAGAGTTTTTTAAACCCTGCTGAGTAAGCACCAAAGGTTTTTAAGAAAACTGCATTTTAGAGAGGCAGCTCTGGTGCAGCGCAAAGATGGATTGGGGGGAGGAGGCCCACAGGTGAGACATGAGCTAGAGACAGATGCATGCTACCTTTTGCTTACTCCTGAGGGTACCACTGTGTCCATCGTGTGCTTCGTTTTCTACCTGAGATGTCCTTCTACAGCATCCCACGCTCCTGGGTGGCTGTGGTTGACCTTCCAGGCAGCACCATCTTGTTTGACTTTAATGATTTTTTTAAAAATGTTATTTGAGGTCCATTTGAGTTACTTTTTAGTGTATCCATTTCTTAACTCTTCTTTGACCTTGAGGACCAGGACTAGCTCCTGCTTCTGTACCTAAGAGATTCTCTGAACTGACACAGATTAAGAGAGAAGTGTAAGAAACTCATAGAATTTGTCTACAGTCATAAAGGAAGGCATGCCCCCTCCCCAAGCCTCAGTGTCATAAAATATCTGGGAAGACCGCCTAATCATTATTTTAAAAACGAGGTGCTTTTGTTCTGCATGGGAGAAGCTGTTGGCATTATTCTGTGCCCCACCTCTCTGCATCACCATCAGCCAGGATTTGGATACTGCCAGACTTCACAGACAATTCTAACAGGAACCTAGAGTCCACTTTAGAAAATTGGATGGTGTGGACTCCTTTTCTTAATGGAGAACATCCCTCCATGATGGTGCTAAAGAGACTAGTCAAGTAAAGGGTGCAGGTAAATCAACCAAGAAAAATCATAGATTGAAGTCTAGAATCTCAGGAGGCTCTATACTGTACTTGTTTGTGGCCTACTGGATTGGCTGGTTTGTAATTTTGTATGTCAACTTGACACAAGCCATCAGAGAGAAAGGAGCCTCAGATGAGGAAATGCCTCCATGAGACCCAGCTGTAAGGCATTTTCCCAATTAGTGATCAATGGGGACGGCCCCAGCCTTCCAACTGGTGGGTGGTGCCATTCCTAGGCTGATGGTTCTGGGTTCTATGAGAATGCAGGCTGAGCAAGCTAGGGGATAGCAGTGGCCTCCATGGTTTCTGCCTCCAGGATCCTGTCCTGACTTCCTTTGGTGATGAATAACAATGTGGACAGACAAATAAACCCTTTCCTCCCCAGCTTGCTTTTTGGTTATGATGTTTCATTGCAGCAATGGAAACCCTAACTAAGACAAACTGATACCAGGAGTAGAGTATTGTTGCGACAGATCTGATAATGGCCTGGGGAGGATTGTGGAAGGACTTTGGAACTTTGGGCTAGAAGAGCCATTGAGAGTTGAGACCTCAGTGGAATGTTCTGTGAGAACTTGAAAGATAAGAATGCGGGAGAGACGTGCAGAGGATGGAGGCCTGCCTTGCAAAGTTTCAGAAGGAAGTTTAAAGACTGTCAGGTCCATTGTTATTTTGAAGTAAGAGTCTGTGGTTCTGGTTAGCTGGGGCTAAGGAATCACCTGTGATTAACAAGGCACCGGAATTGCTAAAGAAAACTTTGCTCTGCTGGGATACTTAATGCTGGCTGCTGAAGCTAAGAAATTAGCAGCGGTTAGGAAGAGACCAGCAGCACTGAGGTGAAATCTTGGGTGGGATTTGTTTCCTGAGAGCATAGAAAAGCTGTGTTCCAGAGATGGCCAAGGTTGTGCCTTGTGCTGGCAGTCAGATTTGGTCATGTGTAAGCATCACCCAGGTGAGATGGTTTCAAAGGCGTGAAGGGGTCATGGAAGGCAGCTGAGTCTTGGCACTGTGAGAGGCCAGGAGAGGCCATTGGTGAAGGTGCAGCCTCAATGACCATTGAAGGCCCAGGACTGAAGGGCCAGTACTTGCAAAGAGAATGATGCTTGGCACCACGAAGAGAGCCTATGAGAGGCTATTGGTGAAAGTGAAGCCCAGTTTAGCACAGAAAACCCCAGCATTCTGGAGATGTCAATAACATGGGATGACCCCCAAGAACAGCAGCACAGTGGAGTGGAGCCAATCAGAGTCTAGAAGACAAGCCATGTGTGCTGCAGAGGGTGGAGCTGGAGAAGTGACCCAAGTTCTTCGCAGGAATTGAGAAGATCGTGAGACAATTCCAGATAATTGAATGTTGAGTTATTTATACTGTTGGAATTTGGTTTTGCTTAGATGAGATTGTGATGGTGCTCTGATTCTTCCCTCTTGAAGAAGGTAGTTAATTTTGATTTTTATAGGAGCCCACGGGTGAAAGACTTGAACTTTTAAAATAGATTGGATTTTTTAAGTGGACTGAAATTTTAAAGACTGAGTTTGTAAAGAATGCAGGACTTTTGAAATTATTTATGATTTTAATGTGAGATCTTGGGGATGAATAAGAAAGGAATGCGGCTTGACATGGATGTGTCTGTGTGTCAAGTTGACAAGGAGTCAGTTGTACTGCCTGGTTTTGTGTGTCAACTTGACACAGCTAGGGTCTTCAGAAGAAGGAACCTCAGTTGAGGAAATGCCTCCATGAGACCCAGTTGTAAGACATTTTTTTTCAATTAGTGATCAATGGGGGAGGGCCCAGCCCATGGTGGGTGGTGCCATCCCTGGGCTGCTGGTCCTGACTTCTATAAGAAGGTGGACTGTGCAAGCCATGGGAAGCCAGCCAGTAAGCAGCATCCTCTATGGCTTCTGCATCAGCTCCTGCCTCCAGGATCCTGCCCTGTTTGAGTTCCTGTCCTGATTTCCTTTGGTGATGAACAGCAATGCTGAAGTATAAGCCTAATAAGCCCTTTCCTGCCCAACTTGCTTTTTTGTCATGGTGTTTCATCACAGCAATAGAAACCCTAACTGAGACCCCCACTCTCCTTGAGTTACCTGTTAGTTAGGGGCCGATAGAGGAACAGAATCAACAGGGCATATACTTCTAATCACAAGTGGGGCTTCTGGTGACTCATATGATCAGAGGTCCAGCCATGCTTTCCTGCAGTTTGGAGTCCTGGAGAAACTGGTGACTGATCAGTCTAAGGAGCCCCAGAGTATGGAGGAACCAGCGGTGTGTCCCTGTCAAGGCTGAGGCTGTAAAGCCACTGGTGCAAGGCTGAAGACTCTGGAGTCTGTTGTCATGTCAGAAGCAGGAAATCAACATGCTCCGGAAGAGCAGTATTTGCCCATGTATGTGCGTTTCTGCTTTCCTCCACCTTTGTTCTGCCCAACAAAGAATTGAATTGTGCTGACTCTTGTTTGTTGATATCCATCCATTTGTCTCTGGAGACATCCGCAGACACATCAGTTTTCTATATTACTGTCAATCTAGCCAAGCTGCTAATCAAGATTAGTCATCATAGGGTAGGTAAGAGAAACAATAGTGGTCTCATAGCAGATATTTCACTATTAGCCTGCACAAAGCCCTTGAACACTTCCTCAACCTTCCAAAGGTCTCTGGTTCTGGATGACACTGGCTAAGCCAAATCAAACCAAAGAAATCACAAGTGTGTGTGTATGTGTATGTGTGGGTGTGCGCGCATGCATGTATGTATGTACAGGTGTGCATATGTATGCGCATATATGCGTATGATGCATGCATCTCTGTGTATATAAATGTATGTGTGTCTGATATGTATGTGCATGTGTACATATATACATGAATGTATGTGTATTGTGTGTGTATGTGTATACGTATATGTGGGTGTGTGCACACAGGTATGTGTGAATACATGTAGGTATGTATGTGTGTGTATGTTTGTATGGGTGTAGTTCTTTCTCTGGGTGCTTTGTATGTTCCCTAGTTATTCCCCATGACCAAGATAGAAAATGTGTAAATGGTTCAACTTCATTGCTCCTTATGCAGGCACTAACCAGACACCAGAAAACACCAGGAATTGAAAAGAACATCAAGGCTGCAAGTTAATCCTTGAAGTTGTATGGCTGCAGGTTAAGGGAGAAAGCACACTAGCTGGCTATTGGAGATGTCTGTGTACAGAATGTATAATGGATTCTTACTCCTTCGCAGGGAAACCTCTGATCTGCTATCACAACCAGCCTTCCCAATTCCAAATGCTGACGGTATACAAGGAGTTAGCCATTTGAACACGCATACACACATGCACACACACACACACACACACACACACACACACACGTAAACCCCAAACTTCTGAAGTACTTAAAAACACAACAAAGAACCCCCGCCGGCCTAATAACAAGTTAGGGAAGGCCTGTTTACATTGGATCAGTGATTCACTAAGGATTCCTTGTATTCCTGGCTCAGCTGAGCATGGCCAGGTGAAGTTCATCTAGTTCTTGTCGATTTCACAAATACTGGAAATTGCATAAAGCAAGCCGCTGGTCATTGGGGTTAGAAAGACTGGGGGACACATTTCTGAGGTCATGAAACAGAAAGGTGGGGAGCTGTTCTTGGAGAAAACTGGAATCAGGTTGGATACCTCTCCCCTGTCAGCTGTTCCGGTTGTTTCCAAGGCGTTTTTTATCTCCTATCAGCACAGCTGTTGAAAGCAGGCTTTGCCGAGGGGTGACACCGCGGAAAGGAATGCAATACTACCTGAGGACAGCCCCGCCAGCTGGTGATCCTGCACGCACGCACTGTGCTGAGCTGGCTGCCGATCAAGGCTGAAGTTTGTGCACCCTTTGATAATGCTGTGATTCAGGTGGTTTTTTATAAAATTTGAAACGTCTTGTAGTCCTGCACTTCGAGTTTGTTGTCGGTCTCTGGAGTGCTCCCCACACAGTTGTAGAGTTCTCCATTCAAACGAGAAAGGCGGGTTTGGGATGTGGGAGAAAGTTAAAGAACATCAGGGCTTGCCAAAGAGAATCAGCAGAAGCAAATGCCAAGTCTGTCCACATTTGTCAGTTTCCTAAGACAGACACTCTTTCTGGCTTCACCCTATAGAGCCACAGGGTAGGTCCTGAGGAAGTAGATGGGTTTAGAGCTCTGCTTGTCACCCCCATACCTGCATTTCAATGTAAATGGATAGAAAGGAACAAAAGAG
>JAQHUG010000130.1:2760381-2827005 GCA_028555095.1 Dicrostonyx torquatus
CACACACACACACACACACACACACACACACCTCTGCCCCATGTCCGTGAAAAGCTTGGGAAATGATTGCCATCCTAGAACTCAGAACTTGGTGTCTTGGGAACACTGCGTGTCACTGCCTTGTGGCCGACACCCACGGTGCTACATTTACTCATGGTGTAAGGTAAGAGCCTTAAGGTCGAATATAAACAGAGTATTCTGCAGTTTTAGCCACCTTGCTGGGAAATTTCCCATTTAATGTTAGCCTTTAACTGTGCTAACATCTCCAACTGGTGAGGTGGCTCAGTGGGTAAAGGCACTTATTGCACAACCTGAGTGTGATTCCCAGAACATGTAAGGGTGGAAGGGGAGGACGGACCCCATTAAGTTGTCCTCCAACCTAACCTGTGTGCCTATGTATGTCTGTGTGTATGCACGCACACACACACACGCACGCATGCACGCACGCACGCACGCACGCACACATGCACATCACATAACTAACATCTCAAAAAATGAAAATAGTGACAGTGATACTGAAGACACTTCCTTCCTTCCTTCCTTCCTTCCTTTTTTCCTTCTTTCTTTTTCTTTCATTCTTTCTGCCTTCCTTTGTCTCTTACCTCCCTCCCTCCCTCCATCCCTCCTTTCTTCCTTTCCTTCCTTCCTTTCTTGAGCTAGGCTCTCTTGTAGCCCATGCTGGCTCCAGACTCATTATGTAGCTAAGGATGACATTGAAATGCCAATCCTCTTGCTGCCTCCTCCAGAGGATTGGGGTGACAGGTTTGCCCCACCACACTGTTTGGTCTGGATTCTTTACAGGATTGCTGTGTTACAGGAGAGAATTACAGCTCAGCCTACATCTGCATCTATCATTTGCAGACTGTATTTATGAATTCGCTGCTTCCTAAATTTTGTTTACAAACTGTGGATCCATATTGTCAGTGCCTTCACCCTCATGTGTTGACATGCACAGAGCTCAGTATAGTTTGAGCTGCGGGGGCAAGCATGGTCTCAGCTAAAGGGGGACAAAGTGACACTTTCAGCTCTCCTCCTGCAAACGGGAGTTCTTTTTGTAATTTATTTAGTGCCATATCCTTTTATTTTACTGTCTGTGTGCACAGTTATTGGGCAGTTTGCTTTTTAAAATGCTCCAGTCACAGGGCTGACCTGCTGTCACAGGCTCCTGGGCACAAGAAAGCTGCAGCGTGTCTAGAGGAGGGAGTCGTGGTGGTGATGCCTTCTTCAGGCAAAAGCTTCCGAGCTCTTTGCTGGGAGTTCAGAGTTGATGAACAGACACTATTTCTTAAAGCTACCTTTAAAACATAAACCAAGATTTTGTATTCATTGACAAAAATGTTATAATCAAATGCTCCCGGAAACCCAACTCTGCATTTTCTCTAGGATTGATGATTTGGTACCTCCTAATTTCATGACATTGGTGGCTTTACAGAGCAAAACTGCCTCAGATAACAAGAATCAACCGTGTAGTGATGTATTAAGGGGTGGGGGGTATTCTGAGATATGCATTTTTGGGCCATGTTGTGTTAATGTCACAGAGTGCATTTACACAAACTAAGATGTCGCTGGGTGACAGAATCTAAGGGACTATCGACATATATGTCTTTTCCCATTGACCAAAACATCATTTTACAGCTCACGATTGGGCTAGAAGTACCTATAGGCTCTTACTAGAAGAGAAGCTTGTGAATCTTTTACCTCTTTCCCCCTCGGTTGGCCTGGAAGCCATACTGTTTTTGAACTGGAAGAAGTTTGTTAGTTGGCAAGGTAACACACGTCTGGTACCCTTTTCGTAGGGATGACTGAAACGTCCTTCTTTCAGTGGCAGGAATTCCTCACCCCCGACTGGAAACCCTTGCCTTAAGGTTGAGGTCTTACAATTTGCTCTATTATTTCATGGAAATTCTTTATTCAACCCGTTGTCTGGCCAAGTGGTAAAATGGGACTGCACGATGGACTTCATTCACAGGCAGGTTAGAAAGGGATCAAGTTGATCACTAAGGTTCCTTAGTTTAAACTACAAGCATAGAATCTTGGACTGGGGAGAGATTTATTCTTAACCTGGAAATGTCACTGTATACGAGCAAGAAATAGATCCATTGGATCCAGGAAGATTGACAGCAATGACAGCTTAGTAGGAATGGCTTGGCTTCTTGGGGAGCCAGGGTCATGAAAAACCTACCTGACAGGAAGGAAGGAGAGAGCAAGATAACCCCTCTATTGATGTTCCAGAATGTCTCATTCACAGTGCACAGATACATATCTAGTGGGACCAACACTGGGTGTTGGAAGATGGCCGTTGGTTTAGATCAGGAAACTGGCCATGTGCTAAGGCTCTCATGGTATGTTCTAGGTTTCCTTTCAAATGTCTTTTCTTCTTTGAGGGAAGATGGAATCCCTTGAGGTTCCTGAGAGAACTGCAGTTTCTTCCTAAGCTCCATGGGCTGTAGATGAGAAATGGGGCTTGAGTGTTTCTCCCTGTCTAGATGTGTTCCCAGAGTCTGCTATATCATGGCCTTACCTCATCAGCGTTACCACTGCCTTCTAACCATGTGCTGCTTTCTGTGGCATCTTCTGATTTAGCATCAGGTTTTTGTCCGACATGGAAATGCTCCGATAAGAGGGATTCTGGGTCCTAATATTGCGGGGTGGGGGTGGAGGGTATAAGTATGTGCATGCAGCATGGATGTGCATGTGTGTGTCCATGGGTACACACATGAGACTGTAGCAGGACACCCTTGCAAACCCCAGAGCCTTTAGGAGTTACCTTTTCAGACCTCTCTGCCTGAAGTCTAGAACATGAGGACACACACTGGGGGACTCCCTCTGGCCATGTAAAGCCATTATTATTCCTTCTCCAAAAAGCAGCATCCCCTAGGCCTTCTTGGCTCACCCTCCACATCTAGTAAGTTCTGGAATCTTCAGGAAGCACAACTTTCCTTCTGCATGCTCTGGAGTCATGCATCTTTAAGCTGCTACCATGCTACTCTCTGTCTTCCACCCACTGTCTCTAAAGCTTCCTGAAATGCCTTCTTTCCCCAAATCTGGATTTTTCTCTCTCTTCAGGTCTCTTTTTGATGAAAACCCTTTGTGGTATTTGAATGTAATTGTGTGTCCCCCCCCCCCACTGCCATGAGTTCATAAGGAGTGGCACTATTAGGAGGTGTGACTTTGTTGGAATAGATATCACCTTGTTGGAGAAAGTGTGTCCCTGTGGGGGTGGGCTTTGAGGTCTCCTTTGCTCAAGCTACTCCCAGTGTCACAGTCTACTTCCTGCTGTCTTTTCTCAAGATGTAGCCACCTGCATGTCTGCCTGCACATCCCCATGTTCCCTGCCATAACGATAATGGACTGAACCTTTGAAACTGTAAGCAAGCCACCCCAATTAAATGTTTTCTTTATGAGAGTTGCTGTGGACATAACGTCTCTTCACAGCAGTAGAAACCCTAACTAAGACATCCTTTGAAGCCTTTTCATTTTCAGAGCCAGGGATAAGTAATCACGTGTACCACACAATGTTCTTCAGGATTTTTGTCTCTTACTGTCTGTCCAATATCCCTCTTATGTGTGTGCTTGGGGGCAGAACCCAGGGCTTTGCAAAAGCTAAACACATGCTCTGCCTCCACCCCCAACACTTTCTTTGTCTTGATCCCCCAGTATTTGTGGATGATCTGACTGGGATCCACACTATCTGATCCATGGTTCAGGGGGCTGAGGTGTTAAATTGACTCAGGGTGTTGATTGGTCATAGGCTGACAAGCTTCAGGAAGAGGTGTGGGTGACAATGTTTATTTACACAGATACAGGAGCAAAATGGTTTGTTGGCCTTTTCTGTTCCTAACTAACTCAGCTTTTCTCTTTCCTTCTTGTTCTTTTTTGAATGGCATGACGTCACCCACTCGCTGGTTTTATATAGCTCTCACTGAAGTAGAACTCAACGGAAATCGTGCCTATTAATTAGAAACCCAGAATGTGGGCAGTTTGGAACTGCTAATTAAAACTTACCAATTGAATTTTATTCACAGTTTTTAAGGCTTTTTCTTTTCTTGAACCTAGAACTTTGCTCTTGAGAGAGGATGACTTTTAAAAAAGCATCTCCTGTGAAAACAATTCCTTTTATCTCCCGTAAAATCTCAAGACTGGATTTTTTTTTTCCTCCTTTAGGGAGGTTGTTAGTGAGAGACAAAATGGCTCAGGTGCTTCTGCTCTGCCCTCTAATCACTGCTGCCTGCCATCCTCACCAGCCTCACCAGAGTGAATGGATGATTAGTCAGGGCCTGGAGATGCCTTCCTTCCCAGGTTAGCCACAAAGAGACTATCTGAATATCTAGGTTCTGTGGGGGCATCAGTGACCTCCGAGGGGGCGGGGTATGCTCTGTCCATCACCACAGCCACCTGTAGGGAACCAAACGACCTATGAAGGTAGAGGACAAAAGTCTGAAGGCATGGAATCTACCCGTTAGTCTTCTCTCTGTCTGGAATCCTCTGCAGAAGCCATCAAGGCTGAAGCTTGCTAAGGAGTGTGACTTTCTGGGCCCAGTGCCAAAGACTCACACAAGCCTCTCTGTTCAGCACAGACTGCATCTCAACCTGACTTTTTCTTTTTTTTTTTTTTTATGTGGCTCAGCAGGGATCCCCTTGTGACTGGAATCAGAGTTTGCACAGACTCCTAAGAGGTAGGCCTATGTGAGGGCTGGGTGACTATCCAACAACTGGCCCCATTGTATCCTGGCCTGCGGGAAGAGAAAGAAAGGTTCTTGTAGCTGCGGCTGTTTGGCTCTACTGAGCCAGGCAAGGCCATGTGTTGCGCATGTGCTTGGGGCTGTGGCTGAGGCCATGGCCGGCCATGTGCTTTGCGTTTCCTTTCCTTTTCAGAAGGTGGTTGATTCATGCAAAATGCTTAACAATGCCTGCCATGCGCAACGCAGGGGATCGGATCCCCTTTGATGTGCAGGGTCTTTTTGGAGGTTCCAAAAAAAACCAGTTCAAAAGGTTTACTTTGGACACCCCACCTCCAGCATATGTGAACGGCAAGGCTAGGCTAGGCTCCCCAGGCGACTTGCCGGGGAAAACATCTTGTGCTGGCTTCTTCCCTTCTGTTTTGTCTTGTGCTGACCACAGGATTTCAGATTTCACACTGTCTTGGTGGTGAAAGGAAGGGATTAAGTGAAGGAAAATGGCCAGCCCGGAGCTGAGCTTTTTTTAGGTGTCCAGAGAAACAAGGACACACACCCTCTAAGTCTTGTTGGATGGTCAGATGGCCAGGGTGAGGCCGAGGCAGGGGACTTGCCAGCCACGAGGTGTTTTCCCTGCTGGTGCCTCTGAGCTGATAGAGCCACCTGGGGAAGATTGAAGAGGAGCCATCTGGTCACCAGGGTGGGTCCCACTGCAGCTGTCCCTGGATTTGTTTTCAGGTTGTTGGGACACTGCTGTCATCTTTCTTGCTTTTCTCACACAGGATAGGATTTAAGGATGGCTGAGCAAAGATGGGGATTTTGGAGAAATGTCATGAGGAAGGTAGGCATTCGGAGGAGAACCATCTATCATACTTCTCTGTTCTGAGTTTCCTGTCCTGCCCTGTCCTCTGGGGATGGGCTCTGGAAAGTCTGCACCTCCCCCTGCCCCTGGTTTGCTCACAGATAAGATTTTTGAGAGAAAGCATAGCAGAACCTGTCTTATTATGTATGCTCCCAGTCATGGCCATGGTCAGGGGCTCAGGGAAGGTGTGTTTTGTTTCTTTTCTTTCTCTTAGGAGCTCTCTGAATTCCTTGTTCTTCCGTGGGCTAAGGTGAATGCTTCCTCTGTGACTAAACTCCTTTGTAACCGTGAGTGGGGAACTGGTGGGACCCAGATATCCCAATCCCTCTCTGTGTTAGCAAAAAGTGAAGGGATAACCCAGCTGGCCGCCTGGGCACAGGGAACAGTCTGGACCATTTGCTAGTGCAGGTATATCAGAGCATCATCTCTGGAGAAGGGAGGAGACGTGGAGGACCCACGGTCTTGCCATCTGCTCCCTTGGAGCTAGATTCCATTTCTCTCTTCACACAGGCAGGTTATTGTCCCTAGCAGCCGCCAACCTCCTAGCCAAAGCTGGCATCTCTGAAATGCCACAAATGCTCAGTTGGCCTCCCAAGTGATTTACCACAACATATGGAAATATCCTGGCCAAGCCTATAGCTATTTGGCAGATTACAGGTATATATAAATCATGCACTAATTTTAATGCAATTTGTTCCTGCTCTGCAATACTCTCTAGTTATCTATCCTTCGCAGGTTTTCCTTGCAGATCTCCTTGACCCTGTCCACAGAGGCTCACCCTCCAGCTTAGACAGAGGCTAATCCTTATATACCCACTGAGGCTCTGTGATGATGTGCCTTCTCCACCGTCCTGCTCATAGGAGAGCATAGTGAATTATTATTTTCCTTCCTGACTTGATATCGTTGTGGATCCCTGGTTTCAGAACAGTCCCACGTGTGCCCTTCACTTCATGCTGTGTCTTTGCCGATTTCTGAATTCTGCCCGTAAAGGATGCAGGGTTCTGAGCTGTAAGCATTGTCTTTAATATCATAGACCACAGCCCTTCCTCTCTGACCTATTTCTCTTTCTCCATCTTCCTCCCTCTCCCTCCTTCTTCCCATTTCTTTCTTGATACAATGTCATGTAAGCAGTGGATATAGCCAAGACTGACCTTGAACTTGCAATTCCCCTGAGTCTACTACCCAGATGCTGTACTTAAGGGTGAGCACTACTACCCTAGGTTTATGCGCTGCTGGGAATGGAAGCCAGGGCTTCATGCATGCTAGGGAAGCATTCTGTTCACTGAACTGCATTTTCAGCCCTAGGTTTTTGTTTTCATTCTAGAACACATGGCAGCATTTCGTTTCTGTATGAGTTAACAGTTAGTGATTTGTCACTTTGGGGTAAGCAGTATGCTCTGTGTTGATTGTCCTTTATCAAGGACTTGGGTACATCCTCCACCCTGCTCCAACTTTATGCATAAAAATACTACAAATCATTGCCAGGCATATGTACACACACCTATAATCCCAACACTTGAGAGGAGGCAGGAGGGTCAGCAGTTCCAGACCAGCTCCAGCTACCTAAAGAGTTTGAAGCCACCTCGGGCTACCTGAATCTCCATCTCATCAAACACACAAACAACAGTCAGTCTCTAAGTTAGACTGGTAGTGAGTACTCCAGCTGTAATTTAAACATAAAGACATGGTCTCTTTTCTCTGTTATATGTGGTCTTCCCATAGCTAAATGGAGACCACTCTCAAATCCACTTACACTTGGGGATTTTCGCCCGTTTTGAAACTTAACTAGCTTGGAGATGTAATTAATCTGAAGTGATAGGTAGGTCTCCATGTCCCGGGTGTGTTTTCTTTAATGTTGGCCACTATTATAGGCAGAGCTTATTCTCCACTTTAGCAAACAGTAAACCAATTACTAATTTGGAGAACCAGTTTCTAGGCTCTTTTACCAATGCTATATAATTGGAATCAATCTATATTTATCAATGCCCTTCCCTAGTTTGTTTGGACTTTTTAGCTTTGGTTTTTTGCACATCCTTGACCAAGGCTCTTCAGATTCCTCTCACCAGTTCCTAGAAGGCATTTAACATGAAATCCTTATGGCCAAGACAACAACACGTAATTTGTTTCATGGAGGTGGTTCAGCCCCTCTTCCGTAAATTCTAGGACTAGAGACAGGGATGTCTGTTGGAATTGTTAGGAAGCCTAAGTCTTACAGGGTCAAAGAGGTTAAACGGTATATCAGGGCCCCAAATTGGGAGATTTAAAAGGAAAGGGAAGTGACTTGACCAACGGAGAACGTATTTGAATGCCATTAAATCTTGTCTCCAGTTGGAAGGTTCTGGAGCCGGGAAAGTTACTGATGAAGATTAAGAAGGAAGTGTGTCACCATCAACAAGAGTGATCACCACTGAGAGCACTGATATGGGGGTTTGCAGTGTGCAAGCTGGTTTGCGGCATTTCTCTGTGTGTCTGTTCTTCACGGTTTGATGGCTACGTACTATACCTCAGTATCAGACACAGCACCTTGAGTGAAGCAGGTATTCAGAAATATGAAGTGTTTATTAAGTCAACTGATGTGTAGTTAATACTGAAATGAACAAAAGCCTTAAATAATCCATGGCTTAGGTGTACCCCCTACTATCAGTCCTCTTAACTGGAAAGCCCTGAACTTCATGTAATTGGTAGGGCACAGACTGAGATGTTAAAACAGAAAAATCCCCAAAGACACCAATGGAGAGAGGATAGAAGTTTCCCATTCTTTTAGGTAGCAGTCCAGAGATCAGGAAGGCTGGGCTGGGACCAAGGCAGTCACTGCAGGCGCAGTCCGCGTGACTTTTCCATGGGACACTGACTTCAAAGTTGTATTGAGCCTTGGACTCACATTGCATTGGCTACAACTGGGTCACAGCCAGACTGAAAGGGAAGCCGGGAAATGATGTCTCACATGCCACGGGTTCCAGCATTAAAAATGTGGAAAGCACAAACTTGTAAGTAAGTGACCTCCAGTAGAGCCCATAAACTAGAGTTTTGCTGTGAGCCTCCACTTAATCTTAACCATTTGTGAAACAGATCTTGAGAGGAGCCAGACTTCTACTAGGCAAGAGTGGACTTTGGCTTTCTGTGGCAAAATGGCTTCATTAGTAATTTCCATGGTTCTATGAATATCCGGGATCTTTTATTTTCACAAACTAGCCATTTTTGCTTTTTGGAAAAAATAAGTAAGATATTTGTTCTTTATAAATCCAATGGCGATAGAAAAAGTACACTGTCAAGTGAACTCAAGCGAACCCTTACATGTCCAAGAAAGGCTGACACAATAGTCCAAAGATGAAGAACTTGAATGGGATGCAGGGGCGAGTGGAAGGAAATCTATGAGGACAGAACTAGCAACCAGGCTCCATGCTTACAGTGTCCACTCCTCTGTGGGTCAGCAATGTGGTTACCACTAAAGTATTGACTGACCTCTTTTGTGTTTCAGCTCTCTCTCCTGGGAAAGGTGGGTAATTTTATCCCAGGTAAACTTCCCTTTATAGGTTTACTCCCGAGAATAAGGAGGCTGTAGGGATGGGACTTCTTGTGCAGGCTCTAGTTTGTAGGAGTTGCTTGGTGGCACTGCACCCGCTCTCTCCTGTCCTTTGCAAATCAGGATGGATTCGTGTCTAACAGCCATCCTGTGTCTTAGTTACGTGTCTGCTGCTGTGATACACATCATGACCCAAAGCAGCCTGGGGAGAGAAGGGTGTGCTCCACTCCCTCTCCCACAGCACAGAACATCCTCAAGGAAAGTCAGGGCAGGAATGGAAGCAAAGGCCGAGGAGGAGTACTGCTCACTGGCTTGCCCACTGTGGTTTGTTCTGCCTCTTTCCTTATACCATCCTGGGCTGCCTGACCGGGGAAGGCACCACCAACTGTGAGCTGGGCCCTCCCACGTGAGTCAAGAAAATGCCCACAGACTTGCCTACCGGTTAATCATAAGGAAACATTTTCTCCATCAGAATTCTTCTTCCCAGGTAAATCTAGGTTTGTGTCAAATTGACCAAAACCAGTTGGTACATTCTGTAAGCAAGTGGAATGACTCTCTTAAGGCATTTCCTGTTGTGAGTGTTTCTAACCTGGACATACATTCCTTCATAAGTAACTTAAGGAAGCAACACTTTAGCTCTAGCCAAACGGCGGTGACCCAGCCAATCAGTGGCTCTGGGCACAAGGCTTAGGCAACTGACCACACCAGAGAATTACAGCTCTGAATCCACCTACCAGGGGCCTGGCCCATAGAGCTGGTTGGGCAGGAGGGAAGGCAATTTACAGGTAGCTGAGGAGCTAGGAAAACAATACCCTAAGGCTCAGGAAATCTGTGTGAAGAGACTAAGCATATTAGGGAGCGTTATGTGTGTATGTGTGTGTGTGTGTGCACGCATGCATGTGTGTGTGCAGTGTGTATGTGTGTGTGTGCACATGTGCATGTGTGTGTGTCTACTAGAAACTGGAAACGGACCCCACCTGGTAAAGACTGGAGGACATGGTGCCTGGGGGCAGCAAGATTGGTTCCCTTATCTGTCCCTTGGCTTCTGCAGCCTGGCTCCGGTTCCAGAGTAGCCCATCGGGGAGGAAGGACAGAAGGAACAGACTCTAGGGAAGCTGGACAGCACCCGCCCCCTCCAGAGAGGCAGTCTCTAGGCTGAATGGGCTCCTAGGTCATGTGAGGGAACCTGGAGGGGTTTAGACAGAGGGAGATGGTGGATTTGCTCCAAGGTGCTGGCTGTCCCTGCTAGTAGTAAAACCCTTCGTTCGTGATGCAGGAGATGTTTGCTTCTAAACTGATGTGCTGACTGACAGAGGAGAAGGCTGGAGGGGTTGGCTTTGAAAACTAGTCACTGGAGCCTGTTCTTCCCTGGAGGCAGCCTTAGAAGCACAAGTCCTGTCTGCTTCTTTCTTCAGTTCCTTCTCATCAACCTCCCTCTCCTCCCTCCTCTCTCTCCTCTCCTTCCTGCCCTCTCCCTTCTGCCCTCCCCCCTTCTTCCTCCTCCCCCTCCTTCCTCTTCTTCCCCTCCTTTCCTTCTAACAGACATTCATTTAACTGATTGATTACTTGCCAGGTAGGAACCTAGGAGTTGAATAAAACAAGGGGTGACCAAAGATTACAATCCTAACTGGGGAGACAATTAACTGCCAGTTGCTGGCTAAAATCTGTCTTTGTTCTCTCAAGGTCAAGACCATGCCTGGTTTCCCCTTGCTGGGTCTACACCAGGGAAGCCCTAAGTGGCATTCCTTGGTGGTCTACGAGGTGATAGGCTCCAAAATGTGCCAAGGGAACAGGGCAGTGACTCTTGCACACTCTTATTAGAAAACCACTTGTGACCTCACAGCCACCACAGCACACAGCTATCTACCCAGAACTTGACATCGCTTCTCTCTTGAGCACACTGTGGGATGGACACAGCATCGGGCGGTTCCAAAGCCCAAGACCTGTCAATCTTTTGAACTTCACAACGATGCTTCACCCATTAAAAATTACTTCATGAACAATTCCAGAAATATGCTATTTCTAAAAGTTTGTGACTCTTTAAAGTTTTAAAAATTTATTATTTGGGCCAGGTGGTGGTGGCACATGTCTTTAAGGGCCAGGTGGCACTTGAGCGGTAGAGGCAGGCAAATCTCTGTGAGTTGGAGGCCAGCCTGGCCTACCAAAAGAGAGTTCCAGGACAGTCAGGGCTGTTACACAGAGAAACTCTGTCTCGAAATAAAAACAAAACCAAATGAACAAAAAAAGCAACAACAGCCAAAAAAATTATTATTTGGAGAGGGACATATGCCATGGTACATGTGGAGGTCAGAGGACAACTTTTTTGAGTCAACTCTCTTTCCACCTTTACATGTGGTCCAGGGATAGAATCCAGGTGGTCAGAATCCATGGTAAGCACTTTAACCCACTGAGCTAACTAGCTGGCCCTAAATTTACAATCCTTAATACATATTATAAAAAGACCAAGTACTGTTGAGATTTGTTTGGGCTAGAATGGTGGCGATTTAGAATTTTATTCAGAGGAATAGGATACAAATCTCCTATGACCATTTTGGTTTTGGTGACTAACCTATGAAATGAGGCTCAGAAGGTCACGGCAGTGCAAATGTGATAAGCGTGAACTTGCTGGGGGAGGTACAAACGTGATAGGCGTGAAAAGGCTTGGCTGACTTTCAAGTCCTGCACAGATGCCTGATTGTATCGTGACTTGTTATTACTCAAGTGTCGGTTTGCTTTTAAGTGACTTTCAATGGCCTGGCATAAACTTGGGTGCTTTGAAGACCACATAAAACTGTAAAAGGTAGTGTCTATTTGTAATTTTTATTTTTTATTTCCTGGCATACCCCTGACCATTATGGAGTAGAGATAACTTTAGCCGGTAGGCAGGGCCATGAAGGAAGGGGACCAATTGAGTGACAGCTGAATCTGTCTTAATGATTATGGAGCTGTTGATACTCCATAGTAAGTAGAAGGGCAGGCCCCAAGGCCTGGGATTCCAGCCAATCAATACCCCTGCCTGCTCCTATCAGCTCTCAGGATTGTGGGAAATGCTGAAGAGCATAGAAAATGGAAACTTCACTGAAAAGGACTTTGTGATGCAGCTTCCACGAGGTCCTCGCACACGGTGGAGGGGACTCTGTGGCGATGCAGCTGTTTTGGGGTCACCCAACTCTGCCAGCCACTCCTCACCCATGCTCCTGCAAAGAAGCCCCATAAATGCATCAGTTCACCAGGGTAGACATGGGTGGAATCCTTCCTTTGGCCTGTGTGGCTAGACACTGTTCGTATCTCCCCAGGAGAAGTAACGTAAAAGTTCCCGTGCAATAATTTTCTAAAGTGTGGCATTTTCTTCAGTCATGTTTGCAGGGTTTATTTTCTTTTCCAAGTCATGAGATTTATGCAGTAATTTGGGGTGAAAAAGTACACATTAAAAAATGTTTTACATTTATTTGTGTGTGTGTGTGTGTGTGTGTGTGTGTGTGTGTCCATGTCATGGCATGTGTGTGGAGGTCAGATGACAGCTCTTGGGAGTCAATTGTCAAGTCTCTCTTTCTGCCATGTAGGTTCTAAGACGCAAACTCAGGTTGTTCGCATTGCCAGCAAGCATCTCTGTCCTCTAAACCATCTGGCCCATTCATATTTCTTTGTATTGTTATTCGTTATATGTAGGTGTATGTCTGCATGTGAGTATGTGCATGTGGGTACAGGTGCCTGAGGAGGATCCCCTGCAGCTGGAGTTAGGGATTGATGGGAACCTCCCAACGTGAGTGCTGAACTCTTTCCACTTTACCCCTTCTAGGGTAAGAGACCAATGATTTATACCTTGCCAGGTAGAAAGCTGTGCCTGAGGAACCAGAGGGGCACTCTCCCTGCCGCAAAAGGCCCATTTTCACATCTTAAGTAATACCTGGTTTGTCTCCAAAGGCTTGACCCGCCGAAGTAAACAAAACAAATGAGCTCTAAACACTTGTAAATTAGCCTGTTCTCATGATGAAAGGTGATGGCAGTGGGATTGCTAGGAGCTGTAGATCTTCCAGCATGGGCCTGGGGTTTTTCGGGGGAGTTGGGAGGCAAAGGAATCATTCTGTTGTAGAGTCTGGAGAGCAACTCTACTACGATTTCAATGCCAAAAACTCTAGTTTAAACAGTTGGGTTCTTTAAGGCTCTGACAGAGTGCTGATGCCGACCTGCTGAGCCCCAGCGATCAAAATGAGGGGAGAAGGGAGGGCACTAAGAATGTCCAGAAGGAAGGTCTATTCTTGCCCTTGGCACTATGCCTGCTGGTGCAGAGTAGCTAGCCCGATAGGCTTAGGGCCTCTGGCAAGCTTAAGTCTAGCCACAGCCCAGGTGTTTGGTTTATAACTCTGTCGGTAAAGCCAAACCACATGCACTTGGTTCTGAGAAAACCAACTAATAATGTAAGAGGTAATTCCAGGAGAAAGACTAACTGGCAGTTTTCTAGCAGCTGGAAAGTCTGAGCAAGCTTCTTACTGCTCCCGCTCCCTGCCCTCTGACTTGCTCGCACTGGGCTCTGCCTGTCTTTTACCCTGCTACAAAGACAAAGGCCCTCTGAAATGCCCTCTGGCTCTAAGCTTATCCCATCCAAAACCTGATAAACATGTATTCAATTTGCTCCTTCCCTCTCTCCTTCCATCTTTCCCTCTTTTCCTCCCTCCCACTTCTCCTTCCTCCTTTCCATGCTCCCTTCCTTCTTTCCTTTCCTCCCTACCTCTCTCTGGCTCTTCGACAAAATCTCCAGTAGCCACATGCTGGTCTCTAGATCCATAGACAGGGAAGGGTGAATTTGAATTTCTAATCCTTCTGCCTTCACCTCCCAAGTGACAGGATTACAGGCATGTACCTGTACCTGGCTTCATGCCATGCTGGGAGTTATGCCCTGTAGCGGCATTTCATTTGTAGTTTAATAAGTAAAGCTTGCCTGATTATCAGAAAAGTAAAACAGTCACACTGACCAGCTTTACAGATCAGGAAAAATTGACACACACCTTTAATCCCAGGAGCCACACTAGTTTGCCAGAGAAACCAGGTGGGAAGTAGTAGTGTGTGGTCTTAATTCCAGAACTAGAGAGGAATGAAACGGGAGGAGACAGCTCTCCGTCTCAGTCTCATTCTGAGGTTTCCTGGAGGCAGGATCACCATGTTTGGGCTGAGGTTGAGGTACGAGCTAGAGGCTGGCTGCTTTGCTTTTCTGGTCTTCAGGTTGAACCCCAATATCTGTCATTGAATTTTTACTAATCATGCTTCAGTACCCAGAGCTTCCTGAATGCTGGACAAGCACTCTAACAGCTGACCTACATCCTCAATCTATATATACCTATTTCTGGAAAATGCAATCAATGTATTTATGATAAAGTTTGACAAAGGCTGGTAAAATCCACCTCTGACATCTTTTGCCAATAAACACGATTTCCCCCTATCACCTCTACCCAGAGTTCTCCTGTAGTAGGTAGAATTGAGAATGGACCTAAGGGAACTCCCCTTTTTGTTATTTTATTTTATTTTGTGTTGACAGAGTTCTGATAAGTAGCCCAGACTAGCCTTGAACTTGCAAACTTCTTACCTCAGCCTCCTGCATACTGGGACTCTAGGCACGTGCTGCTGTGCCTGGCTTGCTTTCTTCTTTCTTAAAAAGGGAAGTGTTGGGGTTGGGGGAGATGTCACTGCAGAGAGACTTGCAAAACCATAACTGGTCATTGTCTAAGAGGGCAGAACTCTGCCCTGTTTCCTGTGTGAATACCTCCCCGGTGTAGTCCCAGGATGTGATGTGGGTAACGACCCCAGAGCCCGCACTAGTGCTACTTCCTGGCCCTGCCACCCCAAGGTCATGTCTCTGGGATCATGGCTGTTGTCTGTCTCCTCTGCCATTTAGGAATGCTGTGACTTTAATGCTTGGAATTAAACCCTAAGGTGACAGACAGTGTGACTAGATGAGGTCATGGGGGCTGGTGGGGGGGCGATTAGGCTGTGACGCCCCATTCTCAGCGGTGTTCTCAGAACCTTATAAAAAGCAAGGAGGAAAAACATTTATCCCTTTTTGTCCTTCCACTTGGCATGAGGACACAGTAAGCAGAGCGTAGCCCTTCCTCCATACTGAGTCATTTGGTACCTTCACTTTAGACTTCCCATAGACTACAGAACTGTGGGGCATACATTTATATTATTTCTTGATTACTTCATCGAATGTATTTTGTTGTTGCAGCAGGAATGGACTAAGGTTTGTGTTAGTCAGCTTTCTGCTGCTGTGACAAGATACCCAAGCTACACAACCGAAAGGAAGAAAGGTTTCAGTCCCTCGTCTCTTGTCTAGTTTGCTTAGGCCTGCGGTATTGTAGCATATGATAAGAGTGGTCGTGGGAGCCCGGAAGTGAATGATTGAGCAGAGTGAGGTGATGGTCTCAATATCCCCTGTGAGGGGACCTTCCCAATCACCCAACTTCCTTCCACCGGAGTTGAACTCTAAACAGTTTCTGACCAACCCCAGTAGCATTACCGCTTGGGGACCAAGTTGTTACCCTGTGAACCTTTGAGAGACATTTAAGATACAGACCATAGCATGTGTTTCCTCAGAATAAGAATCAGATACAGACGTGCGAGGTTGCTCTGATATTCATATAAAATAACAGAAGGGACACCCGTTGTCACTGTGAGGAGTTTAGCTGGTGGGAACTACAATGTTGTAACTAGCCACCACATAATAGCATCGCACTACTTTTTGTTTGGCCTGGCACTCCTGCATCCCTAGGTTGGCCTTAATTAATTTCAGGTGTATGATTAATATGCTAATGACGCTCTCAATCAGCCCTGGGCATCTCACTGTCCTACCATATCTTGACCGCTGACTGTGCTTTGAACTGGAGCTCAGCAGGGCTCTTGTGAAGATGACCTGTCTATCACATTTCCAAAAGCCCCTCTGCAACAAGAGAGAAGCCAGTGATGGATGGTAATTGCTGCAAATCGGTTCCAGGGATTCCCTCAATGGGAAGCTCTGCCAGGGCCCAGAGGATGGCTCTAATCACAGAGCTCCAGAAGTGTGTGACCTCCCAGGAACCTTCCCAGGCATTGTTTAAAGTGAGGAGAAACATGCTCCAAGTCAGAGTCATGGATGATCTTAGGAAGGAGTATGGGGCACACTCATTGTGGCCTTTGTGACCAAGGACAATATGTATTTGCTAAACAGGCAAACGTTCGGTCAACATGTCTCCCTTGGCCCATCTGGTTAGGACCTCAGCATTTCCTTTTGTCTTAAAAGTCTCCTCTTCTGATCCATGGGTGAGTGAAGAGGCTGGTGTCTCTGTGGCTGCCTGCTAACCACACAGCTATAGCTGAAACCAAATGAGCAAATGCAGAAAGCTTTCTTTCAAGGATGTCTTGGGCTAGGGATATGCTTAGGGTAGAGTGCTCACTTGACAAGAACCACGTCTTGGGTTGGGTCCTTTAGCACTGCGTAAAACCTCACCGCTCCTGTAACCCTCTCATTGCTGTGAAGGGAGAAGATTCAGAAGTTCAAGGTCATCCTTAGCTATGTAGGGAGTTCCAGTACAGCCTGCGCTGCATCAGATCCTGTCTTTAAAAACATAACTTATTTAACAAAGCAGCCCCTGGACTATGCTGTTATTTTGCCCTGTGAAGATTTTCTGAGTCTTTGCATTTCTGGCTCAATGGAAAATGGATCATCTTTCTAGTGTGGGGAAATATTGTTGATGGGAAGCGACCGTAGCTGGGGCACTAGAGAAGCCTGAAGAATTTGCATTTCATACCTGCTGCAATGTGTTCATGGCCAAAGGTTACTTGCATCTCTTGATATGGAAAATCAGCAAAAATGCTTCATGCCATTTTCCATTGCTTTTCCAAGATCACATCTGTTTGGAGCTGAACCATAGCATGTGTTCTGGGGAACCTGTTTGAAATTAACTTTTATAGCTGACTTTTACAAGCAGGATCTTTTATTGTCTACAACTTGGCTGGGGTTCAGGAAGTTCCCAAGATGATTTACTGTTATTTGTGCCTATTGTAAGGTAGTTGATGAAACCGATATATTATTGAACATATGCAGTCATTCTGGCTATAGCCAACAGGTTGTCTAAGCTTTTTATCTGAAGAACTGAAGAGCTTACATTGGAAGGGGGATGGGACGTTGAGTGTTTTAAGTGAAATAATTACTTACAGGACTAAAGTATTTGTGGCCAAGCCTATAATTCTTTTCTGTTTGCCAATACAGTAAAAGCTTGTTAGAATCGAGAATACATTATTTCATAAAGATTAAGGTAATATGTCTCAAATAAATGCATTATTGCATTCTTGTAATATCTGAGATGGTTGGTTCCATTTATTTGACTAAAGCATTAAGAATAAAGATCATGAATTTAAATTTTTTTTATGTTTCCTAATGCAACTCTACCCCAACACTTTTCCAAGTTAACAAGAGGGACTTCTTTGAGGTAACATCGTTTTCATATGCTCAGATAAAATTTTGGTAAAATGGTGGCAGAAATCCTCAAAGCCTTGATTTTATGTTGGTGGATCAGAATTTCCATAGCACTTGATTGAATTGAAATACAGGAAAGAAAAAAGTTAAGTATAATTCTAGGATGCACTTACAGCATAAAAAATATTTGATCACATGGCAAACTATGTGCTTTGGAGTGCTGTGTGTCCTGTCTCAGCCAGAGAGCTGATCCACTCACATTTCGGTGAGAAAATTGATGCTCAAAGATTTGGGACTTTCAGATGAATTTGAACACAAAGGCAAAGGTCTGCAGACTTACTAGACTGTGAGCAGCCTTGGATCCAAATTTTTAGTTATAGTGTCAGCAGAAGACAAGAAAAGTTCCTAAATATTATATATATATATATATATATATATATATATATATATATATATTCTCTGCTGAGTCATTGTAAGGTAATCTGAATTCAATGTAGATGATAGTTTTTTGTTATTGTTGTTTTGTTTTGTAGGATCTTGCTATGTTGGCTGGCTTTGAACTCACCATCTTGCTGCCTCAGCCTCCTGAGGCATGTGTCACCATGATCAGGTTTTTCCTTCCCTTAATATATAAACTAACTTTTTGGAAACAGAATTTGCATCTAAGTTGGGGGATCCTACTGAGTCCTCACTAATCCCCAAGGACCGTTTTCCCTTTAAAATGGAAGTAATTTATATGTGTACCACCCTAATCTTCATCATAAGAGTTTGGGAGTCGGTGGGCAATCATTTTCTTTTCTTTTCCAGTTATGATCTTGCTGTGTAGTTCAAACTGACTTCTAATTCACCATCAAGTTCAGGTTGGTTTTGAAGTGTAATCTTCCCACTTTAGCTGTTTGAGTGCTGGTCTAACAGGCATCTGCTACCACATGGCTTTGCTCATATGGGAAACAACGAACTGAACCAATGAGGCCTTTAACCCCAGCCCTTGAGAGGCAGAAGCAGGAGGATGATCTGAACTCGAGGCCAGCCTGATCTGTGGGGTGAGTTCCAGGACAGCCAAGACTACACAGAGAAACACTGTCTTGAACACCACCTCTGCTGCCCTCTCACTGCTAAAAAATTTCAAGGTTATCCTCAGCTTTCTAGCAAGTTCAAGACAAGCTTGAACTATGAAAAATCCTGTCCATAAAAAAAAAAAACCTAGCTTACATTAATCACACATGTTCTAGTGTGTGTTTTTGTTCTCAAGCTGGCCATAGAACAGGGCTGAGTCTCAGTTGTGCAAATATCCTTGCAATATTCTGAATTCACCTTCATCATGTTAATCTGCTGGGTTGATGATTTGACAGAGTGATATGTCTATAAACTTTAAAAATATTGTTTATATATTTGTGTGTGTGCCTGCAGGAACACACCCATGCCACAGAACACACATGGAAGTCAGAGGACAATTTGCAGGAGTCAGTTCTCTTTTACCATGTGATTCTTGAGAGCAAACTCCGGATTCAGGCTTGTGGGAAAGCCTCGCCTGCTGAGTCATCTCAATTGCCCATTAGTAAACGTTCCCCCAGATACGTGACAGAGCTTTGAGTGATAAAATATATGCTGTCAGTGTAGAAAAACCCCTTCGCTGAAGGCCATCAGGCCAGGCTAGTCTGATTCTGGATCTATACGGGCTAGGCAGAAAGAGATCTTTCTGTTCTTGAGGCTGCAAACCAGCAATTCAAGAGCACGTCTTCAAGCCAGATGCATCTCTTTCTGTGGAAAGGAAGTAAGCATGTTTTCAAAGGCTTCTGAAACAACTGAATGAGAGTCGTGTTAATTTGGTGTAAAACTTCATGTGGCATATTACTAATGCCAAAGAACAAAGCACGGAGGATCTGGTGACTAATTACTAACAGCACTGTCGCGATTTTATGTAAGTGTGAACAAGAATCATATGTTTCTTATGGTTGGTCCTTGTTGACGCTCTTAGTCTCACTGGGGAAAGTGTGATAATGAGCAGCAGCGAGCGAGAGGAACACTGAGAGCCATTGTGCGCTTCCCTCTGGACAGTGTTTCGTACCCACACCCAGACTCTGGGGCGATGGACGTTCTTGAAATGAATGCAACAGTTGAACAGTTGTATTTTAAAGTAATCTCACAGGTTTGAAGCCGGAGATCCCACAGTAACAATTAAAGAGGATGCTGCTGTGGGTTGATACAACAGGAAGTGTCAAGAGACAACCAAATGGAGCTATGTCGATGCCATAGGAGAGTTCCAGTTATGTAGAACTCCTGAGAGTTCCAGGTCTTGCTCCAGAAATAGAACAAATTATAGATCTTAGCAAACTCCACGCAGGAGAACAGGATTCCAGGAGGGGACAGGTTTTGATATTGTTTGAGACCAGAGCAGAGGCTTGATTTTCTCTTATCTTGTGTGTGTGTGTGTGTGTGTGTGTGTGTGTGTGATGAGGTTTTGAAGGTTGAACCCAGGGTCTCATTTATGCTTGGCAAGTGCTCTATCACTGACCTACATCCCTAATCCCCTCCTTTTAAACTTTTTTTTTTATTTTGAAGGTTTCACTAATTTACCCAAGCTGTCATGAACTTGCTCTATAGCTCAAGCAGGCCTTGAACTTTCAATCATCTTGCCTCAACCTCTCAAGTATCTCAAGGAGGCAACACTCAAGACAAAAAAGACATGTGCATGCACACACACACAGACACACATGCATGTGCACACACACGCACACACACATGTACATGCATACATGCATGGATACATGCATGTGCACACATGTGCATGCACACACACTCATGCACAAGACCTGGATGCTCATAAAATAAAAGGCTCCAGAACAAGGGCTGGTGCTTTGTATGTTTGAAATAAAACAGGAGGGTGGCAGGGCAGATGGTGTATACCTTACATTCCAGAATACTCAGAAAGCTGAAGCAGGAGGCTCTTGAATTTGAGGCTACATGGATTGTCTTAAACATGAAACTCCAAAGACAAGAGATGCTAAAGATGAAAATAGAAAAGATTCAAATCCCAGAATCTTAAAGTGTGTTTAAAGGGGATCTAATGGCATTTGTCCTGTCTGTCATTTACCCGATGGGGTGCAGGAACAGTAGGACCTTGCAGCTGTTTAATGGGAGGATGGGAATAAGGTTGGCCTCCTAAGCCCCCTGCCCAGTGCGTGGAGAGGTCTCTCCTGATGTCACTTTCTTAAAATCTAGTTTCTCATTTCGGAGCCCATCCCCACCAAGACAGCATCTGTGGGAGTCTGACCTCATTCCTCACAAAGTCACTGCATTTAGGGCCTAGCATGGTTCCATTTCCCATACCTTTGCCCGGAGGACGCTCCAACCACCTCCTACAGCCTGCGGACTGGAATCAGAAAATCTGGTTGCATTCTTATTCCTGTCAAGTCACTTAATCCCTTAGGTCTGTTCTCTTATTTATAAATTTAGAAGAATGGCTGGGTGATCTCTCAGGGAGCTTTCAGCTCCGAATGGCTAAGATTCTCTTTAGACTCATTTGAAGAGCAGACAATGGAGGCTATCCATGGACAGGCTGGTGACGGCCTTTTTAGATGCAAATGTGGACTGTGAATCCCAAAAGGGACTGTGGCAATGAACTGCCCCTAGTGGAGGGTCATGGGCCCTGATGGATGGACAATACCAGCAGGCAACGTAGGAGAAGAACTCAGGGGTCATTGAACCACGCGGAATTTCAATGAAGGGGATGACAAACGAATGAGGTAAACAGAGAACCTGAGTCAAGTTTATTGAGTCCTCTGGCTGAGGTCATGATGGAAAACAGATTGTTGAGTTTCTCGAAGTGTCTGCCAATGATGTGATAGGAAAAAATGATTGGACGGTAATATAAATTTTTATAACACCAGGGAAAACGAGGTTGAATCGATGCCTTACGGCAAGTCTTCTGACTGCCTGCATTTTCAGAGCGAACAAGCACCCTTGGACTGTTTCATGCTTCCATTGGCAGCAAACAATTTGGGTTAAGGTGGTCATTTGAATCAGATATGTCCCCCATAGGCTTGGGTTTTTAAACACTTGATCCCTAGTTGGTGGCATTGTCTGGGGAGGCAGCCTTGCTGGTGGAACTAAGTCAAGGGCAACAAACTTTGAAAGTTCATAGCCTCACCCCACTTCCAGTTTGCTCTCTCTGCTTCCTGTGAGTGGTTGGAGATGCTATCTCTTAGTTTCCTGCTCTGCCTGCTTGTTGCCATGCCTCATCTATCATGATGGCCCCTGATCAGTCCAGAACCATATACCAAAATAAACGCTTTTTCTGTAAGTTGTTTTGGTTTTGGTATTTTACCGCAGCAGCAAAAAGTAACTCATACAGGTTATTTAAATCATTTTTTTGTTACTTCCTGAGCTGCAAATGATACACAAAGCAAAATATTCTTGGACTGAAATAAGACTAAAACACATACACACACACACGCACACACACACACATGCGCGCACACACACACATGCGTACACACACACACATGTGCACACACACATACACACTTTACAAAAATGATTTCTTTCTCTGTGCAGTCTTGGACAAGGTCTTGATGAAGACATGTAGGCTGTTCATATTGGTAGGGCCTTGAAATCCTTTTGAGCTGCATGGACATACCTCAGAGGTGGAATGGATGCATACAGTCCACTTTGTGGGATGCAACAATTTGCTGTTTCTCTAAAAGTGACAGCTTAAATCCAGTATGCCAATGGATCTGTTGCCTTAATAGACAACGTTTCCTTAGTCAGACATAGAGGCACATTCCTATAATCCAGACACTCTCAAAGCTAGGGCAAAAGAATTAAGGTTAAAAACTACTTTGATTGTGAAATAAAATGTAGCACAAATTCTAATTATTTTTAATAAAAACCCAGAGTCAGATATTAGGGGGTCAGAGCTGAAGAGATCAGAGAAGCAGAGCAGCCACCACTAGAGAGACTTTTTACCTCTACCGAATCCTCAGACCAAAGAGCAGTCCTGTCCTCAGGCTGCCTCCTCAGACTGCCTAGACTGCAACCTCACTGCATCCTCAGACAGCAATGAGCTCAGACAGAATTCCTTTCTCCACACAGCCATATTCCTTCCTGTTTCCACCTCCTAAGAACTGGGATTAAAGGTGTGTGCCACCACCGCCTGGCCTCTAGTGGTTTAGCTCTGCACTCCGATCTTCAGACAAGCTTTATTTGTTAAAACACAAACAAAATATCACTACAGTGAAACCTTGACATCAAACAAACAACCCCAACCTCTCCCCAAACTTTAGTAAGACTCAATGCAGAGTAATGATTAATTGTCACTATTAACTGTTAGGAATATTTCCTAACTGAGCCTCTCCACCGGCACAAAGAACTCCAATCAAACAAGATTAGACCGCATCAAAAATGCCCACGTTTAATGAATGCAGTGCTCTTGGGTGGCCCAGAGCATGGCTGGGGAAGACAGAAGAAGAGCACAGGCAAAACCTGGAAACCACATGTTCCTCTTTCTGGTGCAAGCCTGTGGGAGTGGTCCTGACCCTCCCCAGGAAAGGGTCAGCGCTTGGCAGGCTGGGAGTTGGAGTCCAAGCACTTGGCAGGTTGGGAATTGGAGTCCAGACCAGGGCAATTCCCAGGCCAGGGGCTTGGGGTGACACTTCCAACTCAGTATTACATTCCAGATTCTTTGAGTATAATAAGAGTATTATAGGGCTGGGGTCTCACTTTTGACCAAACATTAACTTTATTTCATATCACCTCTGGGAACGTCTGGGGGTGTGTTTCAGGTTTAACTGAGTGTGATGGCTAATCTTGGTTGTGCACTTGACACACTTGGCAAGAGGGAACTCAATCGAGGAACTGCCTCCCTCAGATTGGTCTTGACAGCTCTTGAATGATGAGGGTTGATAATGGGAAGGTCTAGAACAGTGGAGCAGTCCACTTCTGGGGCACGTGGGCCCAAGCTGTGTAGGAAAAGTAGCTGAGCAAACCAGAAGAAGCAGGCCAGTAAGCACCGTTGGTCCATTGGTTTCTTTTTAAGTTCTTGCCTTGAGTTCCTGCCCTGGGTTCCATCGATGATGAACTGTCATAAACCCGCAGGCCACATAAACTCTTTCCTCCACAAGTTGTCTTCTGTTGGAGTTTTATCATGGTAGCAGATAGCAACCAAGGACAACAGATGATGTAAGAACCACCTTGAATTTGTGCAGATCGTCCTTTGGGCTGGGTGAAAAGGAAAAAGTGAGGAAGTGAGTCAACTACTGGTACTCAACTCTCTCCTTTCTTAATGTTGACACAATGTGGTTAGCTAACTCATGCTCCTGCTGCCATCCTTCCATGATGGACTGTAGACTTCAAACTGTGAGCCCAAGCAAACCTTCATTAAGTTTCTTTGTTGAGTATTTTGTAATGAAAGTGGGGAAAAGTGGGCTGGAGAGATGGCTCAGAGGTTAAGAGCACTGACTGCTCTTACAAAGGTCCTGAGTTCAATTCCCAGCAACCACATGGTGGCTCACAACCATCTGTAATGCGATCTGGTGCCCTCTTCTGGCCTGCAGCCATACATGGAGGCTGAACACTGTGTACATAATAAACAAATAAATAATTAAATCTTTAAAAAAAAGAAAGAAAGTGGGGAAAAGTTAACCTCTGGGAGAAACTAAATGTCAGAGGGTAAAAGTAGTCACTAGATGATGGTCTAATTGTTCTTTTCCCTCCTTGGCTTATTCTGGTGTGAAGATGGTCTGTGAGCTGGAAAGCAAGGGTTCTGATGAAGACGCCACTGGGTCCTCCGCCATTGCTTTTGCAGGTTCCCTGTGCCCAGACTAAAGTAGGCTAAGCGAGATATATCACATTTCCTCATTTTACAGGCAGAACACAGATAATGCAAATTATTCAATGGCCTGAATCATGAACATTTATTTGTACTGGAAATGGAGTCCTGATTCTCACAAGAAATGACTCATAATTAATATACTGTATTTCATATATAACAAAGAGGGAAACCCAGGGATGAATACTGCATGAATATTTTAAACATGCAAAAAATCACATCATGAAACGTTCCCTTAGGTTTAGTTCACGTTATGCTTTTGCCTTAGATACAGCATAGATTTTGAAATCAAAAAGATTTTTATTTTACCTTTTAGGAACACAGCATAATTTATCTGCATGGTTGCATTTTAATTAGCACTCCTATTGCCTATTTAAACATTCAAAGATATAAAACAAGCCAACCAAATAGGAAGACATATAGTGAAGGTGTTTGCTACCATGATTGTTCCCGAGCACTGCCTTGGGATAAGGCTCAACAGCAGACTCAAGCTTAATAGTCTGACCTGGTTCAAAATTAATCCATTTGTATGCATGATATTTTACATAGGGGTTAGCCTTAGTAGCAATTGTTGGTAATGATGAATCTTTGTACAGCCCTAAGGATCTTTGACATTCTTTGGAAGCAAATTAGACATTCTTAAAATTAAAAATAAACCATTTTATAGGAGACATTTTTTCCCCTAGCAAGGCTTATGTGGTGGTTATGTGTGCAAGGCTTATGGGTAGTTATGCATGGTTGTAAAGTGGTTAGGTGATGAATGGCATGCCCCACTTCCAGTGGATAATCTCGGATCAGGATACAAAGTTTCACTTGTACGCTGGGTATTGAGGGACAAGAAGGACAGGGCCAAGGAGTCAAGGAGTCAATCCACAAGAACAGACTTAATTTTGGAGATGGGTCTCTGCTTTCTTACAGTGCATTGGAAAGCCATCATTCGACACAAGTGTGCCCTGCTATTCTGGGAGCGTGCTCTCAGAAGCCTGAGCCTAAGCTAACAAGATAAAAAGTAAAAGAAAAATAAAGAGAATTTGCCTATAGCTTTCAATACCTTTCTAAGGAAGATTTTTGTGGGCTTGGTAGATGTGGTCCTGGCTAATTCTATCAGCCATTTTGGTAGTGGTCATTGAGGATTAGGTGAGTTATAGCTTGGGTGCAGGTCAGATATCTATGATGAGCCGGGCAGTGGTGGCGCATGCCTTTAATTCCAGCACTCAGGAGGCAGAGGCAGGCGGATCTTTGTGAGTTTGAGACCAGCCTGGTCTACAAGAGCTAGTTCCAGTGCAGGCTCCAAAGCCACAGAGAAACCCTGTCTCGAAACACCAAAAAAAAAAAAAAAAAAAAAAAAAGATATCTATGATGAACCATTAGTGATAGTCCTCAAAGTTGACCTGCTACTTGGTTTCATGTAGTAGTTGAGAAATATTGTGTACAATAGTCGTGTATTACAGAAAGGCATTTAGGCAGGAGGTAATCACACGGGTGATGGTGATCTTATAAGAAGAGAATAATGGAGATGAAAAGCTTCCCATTATTGAGAGATGTCAAGGTTGTTATGATATCACAGTGCAATTCATTATGTGTTTCTGATGCTGCTATTGACAAACCTGTTGTGTGACTAGTCCTGTAGTCCTATAAAACTGCAACAATATAGTTATGTACAGTATATAATGCTGATAATGGTAGTAAATGGCCATGTTACCTTCTATGTTTACTTTAGTGTATACTCATAGCAGTTCACTGACAAATAGTATATCTTGTTACATTGATAGCAACCTCATAGCACTCTGTTTGGTCAGTCTATCTACCTACATGCCTACCTACTCATCCATCCATCCATCCATCCATCCATCCATCCATCCTCTATCTATCTATCTATCTATCTATCTATCTATCTATCTATCTATCTATCTATCTATCTATCTATCTATCTATGTATATGTGGTGGTTTGAAAGAAAATGGCCCCCAAAGGAAGTGACACTATTAGGAGGTGTGGCATTGTTGAAGGAAACATGTCACTGTGGGGGCGGGCTTTGAGTTCTTCTATGTTTAAACTTCTCGCAGTGTCACAGTCTCCTTCCTTTGCCTTCTGATCAAGATGTAGCTCGCACTGTGTCTGTCTACTGCCATGTCATGTATGCTGTCATGCCCCCTACCATGATGATAATGGACTGAATCTCTGAAATGTATGCTGTCATTGCCAATGTTTTCCTTTTTAAGAGTTGCCATGGTCATTGTGTCTTCATAGCATTAGAAACCCAAACTAAGACACTGTCTGTCTATCTATCTGTCTATCTATATTTCTCTATCCAGGATTTCATGCATCCCAGGCTGGCCTCTGTAGCCTGATGGCCTGATCCAACTGTCTCCAATCTCTATCACTGGGGTTGCAGGCATGTCCCTCCACACTAAATTTATACAGTGATAGAGATCAAAGCTAGAGCCTTGCACATGCGTGGTAAGTTCTCTCTACCAACTAAGCATGCCCCCAGTTCTGCTCACCATATCTCCTGCTGGCATAGAGAGGCCATGTCCAGCTATTGACCCTGCATTCTCTAAGTATTCACTAATATATTGCTTGTTGTTTACAAAGTCATGGAATTACCTGATGACCTCCAGTGACATGATTTGCTCGACTGCCCTGGTCAACTGAGATCGGGAGTACTTGGAGTAAAACACAAAAGCCCTCCTCATAAGTCATGACGTGGTAACAAATCTCTTGGGAAAATATAACTCGCATGCTTTTCTGTAGCCCTGAAAGGAAACCCGAAGCAAGCTTAGGTGTCGAGACACAGGTGTTTACCAGCCCTGGGACTGATGTCTCACTGACTGGGATCAATTCAGTGAATAAAACTACATCTTTGTGACATTTGGAATCTTATGTCTTTCAATGCAGGAACTGTCCCTTCTTGGGAATAACAGGTGATGATGATATGGTTTCTCAAACATAGTCCGATGGGGCTGTAGAGATGCTCAGTAGTTAAGATGGGTCCTGCTCTTGCAGAGGACCCCCATCTTCAGTTCCAAGCACCCAAGTTCTGTCAGTTTACAACCACCTGTCACTCCGGCTCCAGGGGTTCCCACACTCTCTCTGGCCTCTGAGGGCAATTACGTTTGTATACCCCGCCCCCCACAACACCTCCTTGCAGATACACAAGCACACACATAATTATAAATAAAACCCTTTTTAAAAACATCTCATAATGGTCCTATTGCTCTAAACAAAAATTCAGCTCCTTATGTGAACTATCTGCAGCATTCTGGGTCCTGGGTGTGGTAAACAGTGAGGCTTGACCTCTGAACTCTTAATGCCCAAACAATGCACCTTGGACTCAATAACTGACATTGCTGATGGCAGGGGCTGCATCTGATGACTTACTCGTCTTCCCCCATCAAATTCCTCATAAAAGAGAGGGAGGGGACAGACAATGAGACGGGGAGGGAGCACCTCAGAATCTTTGTTCATTCTAGCTCTTCACTAGGGCCTGACAAATGAGAGCAAAAAAAAATACACTTCCTGCACTTTCTCTGAGGCCAATTAGGCCCCTCTAATAAACAGGCCTGTGGTTACTTTTGTTTAGCGCCTCCCCCATTTGTTTAAAGCATTGAAAGTTCTACAACTGCCTTGGCCATCATTCTCCCAGAATACAGCGCATACAATGGCCCAGTGACAATGGGAGAAGGAGACTGGCTGGAGTCCTTTGTGTTTCAGAAGGTGTCAGAGGGAGAATTTGCTTGGTCAAAGAAGTCGTTGTCCCACTGGGTAGGCGCTGGGACTGGCACCTGGTTTGAGCTGGACAACATGTTTCTGCCTTTTCAGATTGTCACAAAGTGTAAGACAGTTGTCACCCAGTTCTCATTGGCTCTTGTAGTTTTGACCTGGGCCCTATTGGAGCCTTGCAGGGGCCTGGAACCACAGTGCACAGTGTCGCCAGTCTGCCCTGCAGTGTTCTCCGGGACTTTGTTATGTCTGCCTATCCTCCTCTGCGGCTGTTGTAATCCCACTTGGTACTTGGAAACAAGTCTAGAGCTTGGATGGAGGAGGAAGGGGGATGTGTTTGTGAGGTCTGATATCTATTGCCATCAGTGAGCCACTGATAGTGTGGGTCTCATCCAAAAATCCCCACTTTTTCTATTTCCGCTCTTTACAGTCTCTTAAGGCCTGGGTTAGCTAACCACAATTTGCTGTGATTTTATTTAGGCTCCTTCTATTTTTCTGGGTTCCATTATCTTCATCAGTAAATGGCACAGTGCAGTGGTTTTTCTGAAGTGTGGTCCCCCAGCCACATCAGCGAGGTCACAGGCCTTGTTAGAGAGGTTAGTCCTTACTGACCAACAGATTCTGTGTTCCTTTAACCAGCCCTCCATGGATGCTGACAGTAACTCAAGGTCCAGGCTCCCTAAGGCAGAAGCTTTTGTGTGTTCCCTCTTAGCTTCAGTTCAAGACGCTGGTTCAAGCCCAAAGCCGTACACACATGGTAGCATCTTCCAGAGTGAGTTTATATTTATAACAAGCATTTGAGGTTGGAGCTAGCCTGATTTGATACTGAAATATCTTCTTCTAATGTTCAGCTAGTTTTGTTTTTGATGTTTTTTATTTAAAAACAACGATCTTTTTATTTTGTTTGTTTTTATTTCCTTCTCAAAGATCTTTAGTCTGTGTGTGTGTATTCTGTTTTGTGGCACTGGATATCAAACTCGGGGCTTTGTACATTTTAGGCAAATGGTCTACCGCTTACAGAGTCCCAGCCCAGATTATTATTATTATTATTATTATTAGGCCGAATCTTATGTAATTCAGGTTTGGTCGAGAACTAATAATAATTTTGTACCTCTGCTATTTCTCTCTTCACCTTCTGAGTGCTAAGATTACAGATGGGTGCCAGCAAACTGTTTATGTCATGTTGGGGCTCAAACTCAGGGCCTTCCACATAGTAGGCATGCCCTTTGCCAACTGAATGAGATTCCCTAGCCCCAGAGATTGGAATGAGATGGCTCTGGATGATCATGAGCAAAAGGGATAACTTTCACACTGATAGGTCTTGTTCAAGATGGCATCACACGTGTGTGGCCCTCACATGCCTGAATGGATTGAGTCTCGATGCAGAGAAACCTTTAAGATATCACCCATAAAACTTTGCCTGAGCATCAGTCTATTTGGGAAGTAGAACTACAAGCTAAGGAAGTGTTGTGATAAGTCCAGTGCATAATCAAAACAAAAGAGCTCCTGAGAAACTACTTGTGACCTTGGAGCTTGGAGCCTAGGACCTGAAAAGCTGAGAGAGCCAAACTAGTTTTCCATCTGGCAGGTCTCTAAATTCTTCCTTATCAAAATTCAAGATGAGGAGACTGGAAAGAAGGCTCAGTGGTGAAGAGAACTTGTTGCTCTTACAGAAGACCGGGTTTCTGTTCCCAGTACCCACATGGTGACTCACAGCCACCTGCATCTCCAGTTCTAGGGGATCTGACACTCTCTTATGACATCTTTCGGTGCCCGGCATGTATGTGGTACATGTACATGTATGCAGACTAAACACTTGCATTCATAAAATAAATTAAATAAATCTGAAATAAAAATGTGAAAAGAGCACTCTTAATGGTTCCTAATGGCCAGCAGGTAACCTGTGAGACTCAACAAACTTTCCAGGCGATGCATATATTTTTAAAAGAACATTGTGATGGGATTCTATTATTTACACAAAACACTGTATTTTCAGTGATAGCTTCATGCACACATATAATATGCTTCTATCACAATCCTCCCCACCCCACCTCCTGCCCACACTGTTACCTTCTCTTTTGTTCATTGGTTTTTATTGTTCAAATCTCACTATGGGATAAGAGCTTTTATGACCCAGCTTCAACAACTGTCTGCTCCTTCCAGGCCTTTTCCTCTTCTGTTGACAGGGAGCTGCATTAAACCCTATATCACAGATCCTCTCAGCATACCACTTGTGTGAAAGGCTGGTGTCCGGATGATAGGGCATCTACCTTATGGAGTTTTAGCCTTGCTGAAGACCCAGCCAAAGTTACATCCCTCCTGTGATTTCCATCACATCCAACTTGCTACTCTTTTACTGGGCACAAGCTTTGGTTACAGCATGGATCACCGTACATTGCACTTGCTGTATATCTATTTGTCCTGGTCTCCACTTAATTTTAAGCTTCTGGAGAAAGGAATAGGGTCGTGTTTGTTTTGTGTCACCAGCAGAATGTCAAGTATATAATGGATACTCAGCAATGTTCTCCAACATGAGAAAGGGTGGTTTCCTTACTCATTAAAGATTGCCATCTGATAGTCTAAGTCCCTTAGCTTTTAAATTACCAATTAATTTGATGAGTGAATTCATGCTATTGTATTAGTGGTTGGGTGTATAAAATCTTCCATATGCTTCTATGTTCATGTTTCTTTTTTTAAAGGACAGATCTGAAAACAAAGAACTCATAGTCCTAGGAATGACTATATTAATAATCATATTAATGGCATGAATAGGGAACAAGATGATGACTAGGAAGCAGGGGAATGCTTAGGTCAAGCAAACCTTTCGATGCCACTTCCTCCCCATTGTGATGCTTTATAGGGGTTCCAATAATTTGGGTAGATAAATAGACAGCATAAGATGAGTACCTATCTTAATATGGGCCAGATTTTGTGATAGTATTATACTGATACTTTTCTCTTAACAAAATGTGCTTGATGATTTTTCTACCACTGCTGACAGTGGTAGAAAGCACATAGGAGGCAGAGAAACATTGTTCTTAGGACTCTCAATGAGTTTGCTTTTTTCCTCCTGATTTTCTTACTTAGCCCTATACACTAGTGAAAGGACCCTTACTCCACTAATACAGAAGTTAGCTGGTTGGTCGGCCCTTGACAGATGATACTTATTTGTTGGGTCACTAGGCACTTGGGTAGCAATCTCTCCAATCTGTCTGCTTATTCTATTTCTCTCTTTTGTTCACCACAGTGGCTTCAGTTTCCCGTCAGGCTACCAGCCAACAAGAAGCTTCAACTGTAGCTTCCTTTTCTGCCATCCTAGGGTCTAGCCTTTGGGAATATCACTAGGGTAGGCCTGGTACTCATCTTGTCCCAGAAAACATGGCCTGGGATATAGGACCATGTTGAACAGATGTGGCTGCTGGGAGCTCCCAGAAAGCACAGCATGCAGGTAAGACAGCTGCAGGAAGAGACTGGACATACAATGTCTCAGGTATATGCAGTGACAGGAACCTTTCCCAGGCATGTTTGTTACACTTTTAGTCAGATTAATTAAGTTCTTTAGATACATAGAGATTATATTCTGCATAGATAGGTAATCGTCAACCATGTCAAAGATCTGTAGAACATGGCATTTAAATAACTTAGGATTCTGTTGATGTGAGACACTATTGCTCCTGGCAGCACTGATCTATTCCCGAAAGAGTGTGGAGCAGCAAAGATACTCCACTTGGAGTTTGTTTTCTTCTTGGCACAACGGACCTTTGGTCAAGGAACTGCCCATGCCTCAACCACTGACAAAGTGCACGATGTCTGGACTGGACAAGCAGGATATAAGAAAAAAGTCTATCAATTCTTGCCAAGACAGGGTAAAATGGTTTTAAAAAATTTCCTGCCTCTGAAAATGGTCTGTCAGTTACTCTAGGCCTTAGACAAAGTTGGTTGCTTCAACATTGCAAATGAGACTTTGGGTGATTGCTCAGGCAGCCAGTTGTCTCTGTCATCTACTGCACATTCTGGAAGCTGCTTGATTGCACTTCCTGTCTACTCAAGAAATATTATCTTCCTTCTCAGGCTTTCGATGGGGTTGAAGATTGGATAGTCGTAGTTACTGTCCTCTTATGATCTAGCCAAGTCATTTCCAATGCAAGACTTAGATTCCTTAGGATAAGAATGTTTATTAAAACATTTAGCATATGTCCCTTGCTTAATATTGTTTATGCTGGTTGTAATTCCAACTTTATACTTGTTCCTAGTGTATATAGTTTTGTATTGGGTTTAGAACTCTCTTATTTAAACAAAAGAGATGACTTCTTGATCACTTTCGAGAAATACCCAATTCTTTTTCATCTTGATGCCAGAGACAGAGACAGACAGACACAGAAAGAATGTAAAAGAGGGAAACAGAGAAGACAAGGGAAGGAGGGAGGGAGGGAGAGAGAGAGAGAGAAAGAGAGACAGAGGTGAGAATAATGAGTGAGCACACACAGTTTGGAATGTGTCATAATAGTTTGGGCTTGTTTGGAATACATGTATGTCCATAGAGTGAAGTCTGTACACATATGGGCACATGCAGAGACCTCCTAGCATAAACACACCTCTCCTGGGACCCCAGAAGGGGAGCTTTCCAGCACACACCTCCTATGAAATTCTCCCTAAGACAGCCAGTGATTTCAGGTTTTAGAAAAGAGTGGAGGTTTGTTACGATGATAACAGCCAACAAGTGTAATATCCTGGCCTCAAAGCCACTGCCATGAGGCCAAAATAAGTGCTAGAAAGACTTGATTGGGATTTTAATGAGAGATCCCCTCACCACTCTACCCTGGTTAATTTCTCCTGCAGGCTGGTCAAGATGCCTGTGCTTGGGAGCCCAGGGAGAATGTTAACAATTCAGCTCCACCAATTAGTTGCAGGGACTTTCTTCATCCTTCTCAGCGGGTTTTTTTTTTCTTGCTGGCTGTTGGAAACAATGCACCTCACCCTCTGTGATGAATGCATAATGATACGTTTATCAAGGGGCTAAAAAATCCTTGTGGCTACTTGGTCTGCTCCTTGGCACATGTTGTGGAGGCTGGACCAGTCCTTAAATGAGAGAAAATAAGAAACAGAAATGCCTTCTTCAATGTGAAAAACAAAACCTAAGGGATGCAAGATCACTTAGGAGCAACTTGCAACACACAGCAAGCAACTCCTCTGCATCTGCTACCCTGCCATGATTTCAGTAGCTCCGCTGATCAATTCAACAATGACTTTTTATTATATTTACTGTAATTCTTTTTGTGGTGCTGTGGACTGAACTTGGGGCCTTGTGCATGCCAGTTCAGCACTCTACTACTGAGCTTTTGAGATGGCTCCCTTGAGAAACCAGGTTGGATGGTTTCTGTAGGATGGTCATGATTTCCCAGACCTGAATGGAAGTCATGGACGTGAACTCAACCAGTTCACATCAACATGCTACATAGCTTAATGGTAGAATGTTTGGGCAGCATGCAACGAGGTCCGGGCTTCACCCTCAGCCCCATGACAACCAACCAAACCAAATACACTCTCCAGTATATATTGAGAACTACTGTCCCCATAGTTGGGTTGGGAGAGCTGAGGACAAAGTGACTAGGTATTAGTCCTCTGTGAGGATTGCACAGTCTGATAGAGGTGAGAAAGGGGAGTAAAAGGGGAATAGGTTTATGAGAAGGCAAAGCCGGGGCTAATAAAGTTTCAAACAGCTCTTACATATCAATGCTGCTTTAGCCGCAGCTCGGTGTGAGGAAGAAGGGGATGAGGACAGATGCAGATTTCTTGGAGACTCTTCTGGCTTTTTGTCTAATTGAGTGTGATGAATGTGTTTGCCCTGAGTGGCACACAGTGACTTAGCAGGGAGGATGTGATAAATTCTGCCGTGAAAACAGGGGTAAGGAAAGGGCCCCAAAGGAGTTGGCCTTTAAGATCCAGCTGAATTTCATGGTGAACCTTACAATGTGATGTTTTGTCTTTTCTTACCTGGGAGTGTTTTGTTGCTATTGGAGGTTGTATGGGAGGCATTGGTGGAAGGAAAGGAAAAGCCAGGGAGAAAAATGTGATTGAAGATAGAAGGGCATGAAACAGCCATGAGTAAATAAAGTGTCTTCTATACGTGATGCATTTTCCAGTGTTCAAGGCCCTGATTTGTAGGCAAATATCCCAAAAATTTCGTAAGACTACAGGCAGTCCAGTCTGCTTGCACCTGAGTATCAAATTGATAACTTGGGTCTTGGGTGTTTTATTGTCTTGTCCCTGTCCTCTCTCAACCTGTATGTGCTAGTCTATGGGATGGGGCTCTTTTCTATGTTGGTCTTGGAATGTCAAGGAGAAAAGGAAGGTTTGGATCCCATAGCTTCAGTAGTGTTCTTTGGGTTCAAGGAGGTTTCTAGAAGGGTCAGTTCTCACTGCTTCATCATATGACCCTACCTCTTGGAGGACCCCCTGGCATCCAAACAAATCAGAACACAACAGCCGCAGACTTGGAGCTGTCTGTCCATGAGGACTGGCAGACAGAGAGCCATTTTGAGCTACCGTGATCTGTGTGGTGGCATATAGAATCTCAACTAAGCAAGAGCGAAAGGTTCCATCCTGCCATCATGCCAGACCTCATTAAAAGAGGCAAAGATCAAAGTGAAGTAGACTGCAGAGATGTCTTCTCTTCCTGGGAGATTCCGTTGTGATGGCTCCAAGGCAGATTAATGCTTGGCTGGGAAAGAGTCTTTCTGCAATCATTAAGGGAACCAGTTGGGAGATCGCCAGAGTGCTCCTGGTAGAAGTGAAAATATTACCAGAACTGGCACCCAGTTTTCTTTTCAGTCACAAGACCAGATCTTACCTCTATACTCATGTCCTAGAACTTCTCAACTTCAGAGCAGCCGTGCTTGGGCATTCATGAGAAGCAAGCAGGGACCTGAAATTGAATTCCTCTTTTAGTTGGCTAAGAGGGGGTGGAATCTGCAAAGGTGGTGGGTAGATGCTTTGGGTTGACTTGAAAAAGAATCTAAGGGGAAAAAGGGACAGGGGAATCAAAGAGAGTAGGAAATACAGGAGGAAGTTTCTCTCCTGGACATTTCCCCCAAAACAGCTCAGCTCAGGAAAACCTCCTTCCCTGGTTGGCAGGGAGGAATAACGAAGTTAGAGGATATGTAGTGGGTTGAATGAGAATGGTCTTCCTAAGTTCATCTGTTTTGACTCCTTGGTCACCAGTTGGTGAAACTGTTTGGAAAAGATTAGAAGGTGTGTCTTTGCTGGAGGAGATGTGTCGCTGGGAGCAGGCTGGGCTTAGAGGTTCTAAAAGTCCATGCCATTCCCATTTAGCTCTCTCCGTCTCATGCTTGGGAACCAAGATGTAAGCTCTCCGCCACTGCTCCAGTGTCATGCCTGGCTGCCTCTGGCATGCTTGTTGTTATGATGGGCATGGACCCTAATCCTCTGAAGCTGTAAGACCCAAATAAATGCTTTCTTTTGTAAGTTGCCTTGGTCGTGGTGTCTTATCTCAGCAATAGAAAATTAATTAAGAAACAAGTATAATGCTTCTGTTTCACATTGAGTTCATCCAGGAAATAAAGTAATAATAAAAAATATGTCATTACAAAGGCAGCAAAAACAGTGTAACCTGGAAATTGACTGAACAGGACTACATCAGGTTACTATGGAATAGAACTTAGTCTCTAATAAATAATAAATGAAGTGATAGCAATAAATATGCTTATTCATGAACAGTTTAATGTCATAAAGATTATGATTCTTCCCATTATATTTTCAATAAAATTTTGAAAAAATGAAGATTCAGCAAAAGTCTTTAGCAAAATAGCCAAGTTAATATTAAAAGAAAACATAAGTAAAATAAAGGACTCCTTTGGATATTAAAATATACAACAAAGCCATAGTAACACAAGTTGCATAAAACAGTTGGAGAAATTAAATATCTCAAAGATAGACTGACACTTAAAAGGAACGATGCCAGAGCACCACAAATTACCCCATGACAGACAAAATGCTTGGAAGAGCAGGTACAGTTCCATTCATGTCTTTGAGTTCTCTGTCCTGCCTCTACCTTTTTGTCCCCTGGCATGTTAGCCAGATCTGGTACTTCAGACTAGAGAAACAAATTCCACTTTTGTTTGTTTGTCTTGTTGTAGATTTATCTGAGACAGGATCTGATGTAGTCCAGGTTGGCCTTGAGTTCACTAGAGAGCTGAGCACACCTTGAACTTCTGAGTCTCCTACCACCAAACCTAGTTTTCTGCAGTGTCAGGAAGTGAATCCTGGGTTTCCTCCAGGCTAGGCAAACACTCTACAAATTTAGCTACCTTCCCAATCCCAGAAATGCCACTGTTTCGATGTGGTGCCTGGACATTCAAGGGTCATGGGGACAGCAGGACAGGGATTTGTGATTCAGGGGTACTGCCCGAGAATGTGGATTTGTCTTTTCCCGCATCCTCACCTGATGTAGCTCAGAGGTGTCCAGAAACTTGTGATGGCCCCTCTACTTAGGGTGTTTTTTTCTTTCCCCAGTCTCCCCATGCCTTCAGGAAGTACCATTCTTTCATCCTGGAGGACATCTGAGCTGGACAGTACCAATCTCCATTCATGAGCATTTAACTAGAGAGCTGAGAACGACCTTGAACTTCTGAGTCTCCTACCTCCTTCTTCCTGGAGGACATCTAAGCTGGACAGTACCAGTCTCCATTCATCAGCATTTAACTCTTGTTTATAATTCTCTGTACTTCTTCTTGCACCCCAGTCTTCCACCTCCATTCTTTTAAGTTGTACTGCAGTGTCTGAGGGAGATTACAATGACTGGCTTAATTACAACAACATTCTTCATGATTCTTTCATGATATTGAACGGTGATGCCATTCTTCATGATGCTTTTGACTTTGGGAAAACAAGGCTGATTCTCCCAATGCAGTTACATCTAAAATTTCCAGGCCAAGTAACGACAGGGTATATTTAGAGACAAACAGGGGTGAGGCTGTGTGGAAATTCCACCTCAGCAGGGACCTGTCTCTCTGTTACTTGCCCTGTTGACCCTCTCCACAGTGACTTTTAACAAAATATTACTGCTCTCTCATGTGCAGCAATTTTGTTTTGTGTCTCCATGTTCCAAAAACATTTCACTTGAGTAATAAAAAGGCCCGTTACTGGGAGATTTCTAAAATATATCACCAATGAGACAGGCGTCACAAATGCTCTCTTGCTTTTGCTGATGGCCGTCAGGATGACCTTTGACCCCCTTCAAGAGGATGTTTATAAGAACCAGATAGTGACATACATGTCAAAAAGACCTTGTTGGAGGACACTGAGTCCAGATGGAAAGGTGAGTAAGTGTCTTCTTGGAAAGATCATGTTGAAAACGTGTCTTGAGGTGGTGTTACCATGGTCGGTCTTTTCCGTGTCGTATGTACACAGCCTGCACATTTGCACGTGCTGTTTCTGAGTCTTCCCTCCAGCTCCGGAAATTAGCTGAATCCCATCATCTGCAGCACAAAGGAAGGAAGGAAACGAAGAACTGTTAGCCCTGGGTATGGAGGGCTTATTTTTAGCCATGAGGAAGGAAGGTGACAGGGGCTTGCCAGCTGTGCGGTGGGGACAGAATTAGATAGGGCTCACTCTTCTTAGTCAGCTTGGGCAGAGTGGCTTAAATAGCAGGCATGCATGTTTTAGAGTTCTGGGGCTAAGTAGTCAGCACCAGCATGGTCAGGTTTTGAGGAGGACTCTTTTCTGCTTCGCAGATGGCCACCTTCTCACCATAGATGTGGCCTTTTCTGGCTGTGCATGCCTGAGACAGGAAGCCAACTTCTGCTAGCTCTCATCAAAGAGCATTGTCTAAATCTATCCAGCTGCTGTAATGGTGCACACCCAGCATTTGGGAGGCTGAGGGAGTTGGATCTCTGTGAGTTCAAGGCCAGCCTGGTCTATGAAGAAAGTTCCAGGATAGCCAGGGCTGTTATATAGAGAAACCTGGTGTCAGAAAACCAAAAATCAAACCAAAACAATAGCGACAACAACAACAACAACAAAAAAAAACCCCAGAATATCTTGGATCAGATAATTTATAAGCAACAGGAATTAATTGCTTAGAATTCTAGAAGCCAGTAAATCTTTAACCAAGGTGACAGCTGACTCACTATCTGGTAAGGGCTAACTCTACATCAAAGATGGCATTGTTGATACAAAAACACATTCCTAACCTCAAAAGAAATTAAGAAAGGGACAGTTTATTTTGAAGCCAAATAGAAGTAACCATAGATGGAGAACACAGAGTCAGGTTGTTCTAAATTCAATAATCCAGTGAGGTAACACTTTGATGAAGTTTTTATTGTAACAGAATAAAGTCATAAGTCAACACACTGCTAAAGTTGACACTAGGGAGGGGGTTGCAGCAGAGGGGACAGGTGACAGCATCCTTAGCCTTTTGGCTAGTTTTGTTAATACATCCTAAGACTCTTTCCTTATTAGTCACAAGGTCGTGAAGTCAGACAGAGGTGGGCAAGCAATGGCTAGTAAGGGGGCTAGCGATCGCCCAAGATAAATGATAATTAGGGCTCTGAGCCTGTAACATTTTAACCACCAGTCACTAAAGTCCTGGTTAAGGAGTCAGCCTAGCAGAAGCCTCCCTGCTAAGTGTGGCTCTTTGCAGGAACCTTTGTGCAGAGGACCTCCTTGCTGTGTCCCCATGTCACAGAAGTAGAGTGCATCTCTCTTTCTCAGCTGCTTTATAATTATAAAAGTTATAGATCCTTTCGTGAGGGCTCCATCCTTCTGGCCCATTTCTCTCTCAAATGCTTTTCCTTCTAATAGCAACATCTTGGGGGTTAAGTTTCAAATTAGGAATTTGGGGGGATATCAACCTTTAGACCACAACAAAAACTCATGCCGTCATGGGGAGATCTCATATCAAATCCATGAGATTCTAGAGGTCCTACCTCCAATTAGTATCTGTGATGGTTTGAATAGAAATGCCTCCCACATATGCCCATATATTTTAGTGTTTGGTCATTAGACAGGGATTAGGAGGTGTGGCCTTGTTGGAGGAAGTATGTCACTGGAGGTGGGCTTTGGGGTTTCAAATGCTCAAGTCGAGACCAGTGTCTTCTTCCTGTTGCCTGCTGATCAAGATGTAGAACTCTCAGCTCCTCCAGCATTGTCTGTCTGTATGCCACCATGCTTACCGCCATGTTGATAATAAACTAAACCTCTGAAACTGTAAGCTAGTCCCAATTAAATGTTTTCCTTTATAAGAGTTGCCAAGGGGTGTCTTCAGAGCAATAGAACATTGACTTAGTATCACGTAAGGAGATAGGGCTTTAGCATATGAGTGGTTGTAGGAGACAAATATATGCCTCTAATGCCCTGGAAATCTGGGAGTGTCTCAGTGTCTAGGCTGCCCCAAGCTGCTCCATCCTTGTCACACCTAATCCCATCAATTGCCCTCCTTGTCCTGCTGTGGAAGGCGATAGTCACAGGGATGCATGGAGAAGCAAAGTAGAAATAATTTGTAAGAAATATAGTTCAAAGGTTCCAGATGATTCCTTAAAACCATATAGGTCTCAGGGGCTGGGAATGGGGCTCAGTTGATAGAGTACTTGCTTATCATGCACATGGCCTTGGGTTTGAAACTTAGTAGCACATAAACCAGGCTCAGTGGTCCATGCCTGTAATTCTAGCACATGGGAGGTAGAGGCAGGGGTAGCAGAAGTTTAAAGCCATCATTGGCTGTGTAGAAAGTTTGAGGCCAACCTATGTACAAGAGAACTTGTCTCAACAACAACCCCCAAAGAAACATGTGGGTCTTGGATTTTGAACCAGGTATCTGCTAGTGGGGTTTTCTAGTCATTAACCGAACAGACACATGAAAAAAAAAACAGCCACAAATAGAAATAACTATTTTATTCATCAGATAACAGTGAAGCATATTTGGGAACAGATCGGGTTGGCCTTAAACTTATGTCAATCCTCCTGCCTCATCCTCCTGAGTGTAAGGATTATAGTTGTAGACCACCATACTTGGTTTATCTTACTCATTTAATAACAAGATGTTATATGTTAGTTATGATACATTCTAATATAGATTATGAACCACAATGACTTTTGTCACTTTGTAAATTTTAGTTTTTAAATTTTTACTTATGTGCATGTGTGTTTATCTGTGCAAGTGTGTGCTGCGTATGTGTTGTGCCCACAGATACTGGAAGAGGGGCTCAGATATCCTAGAACTGGAGTTACAGGTGGCTGTGAGCCACCTGATGTGGGTGCTGGGAACCAGACTCGGGTCCCCTGCAAGAACAGCAAGCACTCTGCTGCCCCAAGTCATCTCTTCAAAACCTTTATCGTTTTAATTTAAAGAAATTTAACCTATTTCATCAGCTAGAAGATGGTGCACCTGTCCATTTGAGCAAACCTTACTCCTCCACACCATTTTTTGTTTGTTTGTTTTATTTTGTTTTTCAAGGTAGGGTTTCTCTGTGTAGCCCTTGCTGTCCTGGAACTCACTCGGTGAACCAGGCTGGTCTCGAATTCACAGAGATCCTCCTGCCTCTGTCTCCCAAGTGCTGGGATTAAAGGCATGTGCCAACACTGTCTGGTCCCTCATTTAAAAAACAAACAAACAAAAAACCAAAAGCCAAAACCAAAAAACCGAACAACTGTATTTTTCCCTTCTTTTCCTGCTGATATAAAGAATTACATAGACGTAGTCTTTGGCTAGGGCTTTGGATTAGGGGAGCAGTCCTTTATTGTCCCTTCCAAAGTTTTATTATAATAAGTCTAAACATGCTTACTGAATGTCCATAAACACACACACACATACACACACATCCTGACACACACACACACATCCTCACACACACACACACACACACACACACACACATTCTGACCAGGACCCTTTAACTGGAAACGACTTTCAATCTTTTTTCTTCAACACAGTCTTTGGGAACAAAAGCTAACTGCCTCAGTGACGGGTCTGCTTCTCTGTGCTTGAGTTTCTCAGGAGCAGAGGAGGAAGAGGGGATCCCTTACACTTAGGGCATGGACAGTGAGGCCAGCAGGCTGCTGATAGCACACCATCAGCTTGGCTACTCCTCCACTCTGGGGTGCTCATTCCCTGAGGAAGGGACAGAGATGAGGGAGGCATGTCATCGTTTTAGTAGCGGCATACAAAGTTTGCTGTTTTCCTGCTCCATTTTACTCAGATTCATATAAGAAATTTGCAGTTACTTGTGTCTGGGCGTTCACTGTCATTCCACAGTACATCCCAAGAGGGAGAGGCCAATTCTCACCATGCTGAAAGACAAAGCAGCCAGGAGAAAGGCCTGCATAGCATCCCCTCCCACATCAGGAGGTCCTGTCCAGCAGGCACAATGGGCTGTGCAGCATTAATGCTTCATTTGCCTTAAGTAGATCCAGGAATTTGCAATTTTTGAAACTAAATTCAATTAGCACCCTCTCCTTTGGGGGGTGTTTCTTCCTTCCGTCCTCCCTTTCTTTTTTGGCCCTTCGAAATTCATTTGCCCGGTTTATTTGTGGTTCTCACACAGGCTGTCGGGAGTGCTCTCCTCACCCTGTGTTTCTCTGCGGTGAGCTAAGAGGTAAAAGTAAGCCTTTTTCAGTCAAGATGCCCACAATCACTGAAGGAAAGGGCCACGCTATCCCCCTGAATGCCAGAAGACCTGAGCTGACCCCAAACTGTGCGGTGAGAGGAAACAGATGGGAAAATAAAAGATGTCCTTTTAAAAAGAAATCCTTTCTTATATCAAGAGGATTCTATAGAGAGCAGTCCGCTCCTCCCCAACTCCCAAGAATGAGGGGGTCCCAAGAAAGCCCCGTGGAGCTGATTGGCCTAAGCAAGCCTGTGGAGGAACACATAGACTGCATTGTAGTCTTCGGTTTGGAAAACACGTTAGAAAGAACAGCCGTGAGCCAAATGTTCCCTCTCACCATCCTTTCCCTTCCCAAAGGTCTCGTTCCGTGTTCATAAACTATTTTAATTCTCCGGCTCACCAAACTTCTTCTGATGAGGCAAAACATCCAGGTCTTTAACGACTGGGTCCTGGTTCTCATCAGCCTGCACTTGATGAAGAGACAAGAGCTCACGTCTGCTTGTTTTTACAGCGGGGTAGAGCTGGCCACCGCGTGGGCTCAGAGTAAAGCAGATTAGACTTTCCTCAGACATCCAGAGAGTCACAATGCTGGATTCAAAGTCTAATAGAAATAGAGGGGAAAAAAGTCTTTTGAAGGCCCAGGAAGCATATGCATGCATGGCCATGGATGGTAGTTTAACAGTGGTATTGCAATGGTGGTATTGACAGTTTGGGAGTTTTCCTTGGGTCTCCAAGTGTGTTTGATTCAAATGCTAAGCTCCACAGCCTCTCTCTACAGGATGAGGGGCAACTGGCTTGTGGCTGGGATCCTTTTGCTGAGATGCGCAGTGGGTGAGGACACAGGATGCTGTTGCTGTAGTGGGCACCTAACACTTCTATAGCGATGGAGGTGGTGGTGGTGTGTGTAGAGGAGACAGAAGATGGAGATGAGGAGATGGCTCAGCTGGTAAAGTGCCTGAAAAAGCCTGTATGGAATGGCAGCAGGACCCTGTAATCCTGGAGATGGGGAGGTGGAAACAGAAGGACCCCTGGTGTTCAATGGCCAGTCAATCTACCTAAAGTAAGTGCCAAGGTCAGTGAGAGACCCTGTCTGGGAAATAGGCAGAAAAGAATTGAAGAAGCTCTCTGATGTCAACCCTCTGGCCTCACAGACGTGTACATCTACACATGTGCACACATATACACACACACAGACAGATACACACACACACACACAGCTACAGAATGAAGATTCTTCAAGAAAAAAGTTTGGGTCTTTGTTCTAGCCCTTGTGCCATGAAAAGTTGGTTACATACAGTTCTACATGTGAAAGGTGGTTGGCCATCTCTGAAGGTTAAGTAAAACCTGTGGAGTCTAGAAAATAAAATACTTTACACACACACACACACACACACACACACACACACACATACACACATATCACATGTCGGTAGTATCTATTCGTGGCATACCCACTCTAGAATTTCCTCTCTTTGTGTGCGCATACGTTCCCCTCAAAGGCTTACCCATCCTCCGTGGTATGTGCTGCTCTCCCCTCTTCCCTTCCAGAGGTCTTATTTTGAGCAGCCTCACTGGAGCTGTGTAAGTAGGCCAACTTTCAAGATCATATCTGACTCGATCAAAGGGGAGGGTGATTCCCTGATGTTGGCAAAGGGATTATTTTACAAGAAATCCTCGCCGTGTCAATGTGACACTTGGGATGACACCGCACTTGAGAAAAATCAGGCTATAAGTCAATAGTCCCCGAGCAGCTTCAAAGTTCGAAATCTTTTATATGCAACGATTTTTTTATTCTTTGTCTATTCCTCCCTCATTGAAACTGACATCTGAAAAATTCCCCGGCTAATTTGTTTTGCATTGTGATTTTTGCCACCAGACAGCCCATTAGGAGCCTTGGCGGCAGGATCGCCTCAGCAAAGCACGAGGAATTCACCTGTGCCTTTCTGCTCCATACCAACTGACTTCTCCATCTCAACAAGGCATAGGTGGATTCGCTTTGCCTCAGGACCTGGCAAGTTAAAAATATTTAAATTTTTCCCACTCTTGATATCTCGGATTCGGGAGGAGCTAGGGAATACAGGATGCCTACAACCCTTTAGGATTTGTAGAGCCAGCCCTGCTAGAGGGATTCATATGAATTTGTCACAGTTGACATCTGGCCCAGAGAGGACAGACCAAATGTAACTCTCAGGGAAGGATCTATTTAAAATGAATGTATCCACTCTGAGGCATATCCCACGATGGATGGATTTTTAGCATTTAAAAGACTTGTTTAAATCGTAATCTTTAAGCTCTCTGACCGGTTTCCCTCTTGAGGGCCAGGAAGACAATGTGTGTGCTCAGAACTGTTTCAAATGCCGGCTGCAGCTGCGCAGTCTGCACCCAAGCCCAGGTAAGCGGTCTGCTAAATTGTAGGTTCTTTAGGTTTGGGTTGGCCAGGCCCACGATTCTGCTTCTGTGGAAGTGCACGAGTCTAAACGACCTGCGCCTTCCTTCCTCCTTAAGCAGCGGTAGAGGATGGACAAAGGTAATGTAAATTCTTCCCACCATTTTTGATAGCAACCCCACTAGCCTTCTGCTCATTTGCAGGCCCCCTTCCAAAGGCGTTTGAGTAACACTGTGTTTTCAGGAGCCAGTCTGGGGGAGATGGGTAAGAGAGGGAATTCAGAAAGGAATGAGATGAGGCAGATAGAGAGAAAGATAAAGACAGGCGGAGACAGACAATCTTGCCTGCAATTTCTGTCAATGCCTATCTCTTCCATCCTTCCTTCTCTGTTTCAATTTCTTTTTTTTCTCCATCTTCTCTCCCTCATTGTTGTCTGCCTGTAGTAAGATAACAGGATGATTTCCATTGAAGCTCAGAGGCAGAGAGGGCTAGGAAAGGGGTCTGTTTGCCCTAGCTCCACCAAGTATGCCAGACTCCAGTCACTTGGGGGTCTCCAAGCCTCAGTTTTCCTTTCTGTCCTATGACCAATGTTAGTTAGATGATGCCCAGGTCCTTACTAACTCCGTGGCAATGAGGGTTGACAATCCATGCAGATATGTTTATCTGTTACTTGGGGCAAACCTGCCCAACTTCCAATGTAAATGAGTTAGCTGTGACGTCGTTCAGGGTTACCAGAGCGCATTATTTCCATTTCCGCTGGGCGCACAACCGTACAGTGTGTACTCTGGAAGCTTCGGAGTGGGAATCACACCCTGCCTCACCCCCAGCTCGGCTGGAGCATGCATGTGTGAACGAACTGCCTGAACAAGCCACCCTCTGGATTTCTCAGAATTAAAAATCTGTGCCTCTTTCGGGCTTTCGGAGCCTTTGTCATTCTGGCAATCCTAACAGGCGATTATTCTTATCATTCACTTTATGTGATTGGTGGAGTCTTATCTTTGATCCCCAGAGCCGGAATACTCACTTGGAAGGCTTTTAACAGGGAGGCCTGGTCTGCAAGTAACGCTATGCCCCATTCCTCCTGCAGGGAAAAGGCCTGATGGTTTAGGAGACAGGTAAGGTGGAGGAAAAGGTGGCTGGCCAACTCCACTACCTTTCTTTTGTTTTTGCTTTGAATTATCTGCTGTCATGTGTGATAATAAGTGACCAGGAATAAGAAGAACAGAAGTAAAACAAAGATGTTAGTTCAGTCTCAGAAAGGATAAAATCGCCTGTGTGTGAAAACTTCAGGAAGCCCCATTAGCCAACTTCACTCTCCTTAGCCACCATCCCTGGCTATTTTTATAGAAGAAATATTTTGAGCTTGCCTTAGCTGAAAATGCTTCTAAGGGTGTCCAATCACAATTCAAATCACCATCCAGATGAAACCCGTTAATTCACCTGATAAGTCCTCCAAGGCTTCTCAAATCTCTTGGTCAAAGGCCCTATCCTAATTCATTTTCAATCCTACCATGTATTTATGGAATTGTTGACTGTTGTTGCTGCTACCCGCTTCCTCCCCCCCCCACTTCCTTTTTCTCATAATAGGGATTGACCCCAGCAACTCCTGTGTTCTAGATAGATAAAGGCTCTACCACTAAGCTGTGTCCTCAAGTTTTCCTACCTGTTATTTGGAGAGGGAGTCTCACTGAGTTGCCCAGACAACTTGCAATTGAAGTTGTAATTCTCCTGCCTCGGTGCCAGGGATCCTGGTCTGTGATGCAAGGCCAAGCAATGTTAGCATTTCTTTAATACTAATTGATTCCTTCAAAGTAAAGGTACACAGTAGATCAGTTTAAACAAGAGGACAATTGTCTTCATCTCTGTCACTCTGCCTGTCCTTACTGTACATTTATACCCGTCACCTCTGGCTGCACCTTTAGAGTGACCTCCTGAAGCGCCTAGGACTGAATGGACCCTTTTGCATGTTAGCACGTTAAGCAAATGCTTTGCTATTGAGCTGTACTTTTAGCCCTAGAGTAGTAGGCTCTTGACAGGTTTCCACACTTGCCTTGTTCCAAGGGCAGCCAGAGGGAGGATTTTGCATTACGAACTATATCATGTCTTTCCGTTGATACTTGTTTTAAAAGACGTGGACAGCTGACTGGTTCATTTGTTGGAATATCCAGTTCTAAACTAATAGGCTATAAAGGAATTAATGGTCAATATATACTGTACAAATTTGTTGAAATCTCTGGGATGTGAATGTCTTGATCCAACTGGCTCATATTAAGATTCTCTAGAAAGAGATAGTAGCAAATGTTTTGATGAAAAATACGGCCTCATAAAGCAAAGGAATAAGGCTCAGCAGAGTGAGTGGCTCACACCAGGACAGGCGTATACACACACACACACACACACACACACACACACACACATATATATGTATATGTACAGAGCTGTGCTTTATAATTTTGTAATAAAGTTTAAATACAGAAAAATCTCATGTCATTCTTCATTCTATATTGCTTTAATAACTTCTCATGATTCTTTTTTTCTTTTTATTTCTTTTTGTTTTTGTTTGAGACAGGGATTCTCTGTAGTCCTGGCTGTCCTGGGACTTGCTCTGTAGTCTAGGTTAACCTCAAACTCAGAGATCCACCTGCTTCTGTCTCCCAAGTGCTGCGCCTGGCTATCATTTGAAACTTTTTAAAATGTGATAGCTACCTATGAGTTCACTGTGCACAAGAAGCAGGCCATTAATGACAATGTTCTGAGGGCGCCGCGCCTGTCCTGGTGTGAGCCACTCACTCTGCTGAGCCTTATTCCTTTGCTTTATGAGGCCGTATTTTTCATCAAAACATTTGCTACTATCTCTTTCTAAACATGCGTGTGCATGACTATGTTCCTAAACTGTCTTGTCACTCTTTGGTTACATTTACCTCTGCGAAGAGGCCATCACAGGTCCTCCGTTAGAGTCTCAGAACCACACAGTGGAAGGAGAGGGCTGACTCTTAACAGTTGTCCTCTGATAGGACATATTCCCCATCGCTGACTCAGCCAAAATAAACACGTGTTTTAAAAAAATTAAGTTTGTCATGCCCTGTGTTATCTTCTGGACTTTTTTTTTTCACTTAATAATCTATGACAAAGATTCCATCACTGTGTACAGCTGTTAGTAGATTGACATTAGTGCCTACTGCTATTCATTGCCTGAGCACACTACGAGTTATCTGTCTGTTCTCCTGTGGTCTTTTAGTTTCGTGAGCTGGACACTTGGACGACTCCTCCCCTCTGTGCTCAGCGAAGTCTTTGAAAGGCCTGGCCCTCCCACTCTCTGCTCTCACTCATCCTCACAGGCTGCATTTACTGTACCCATGCCTCCCTCCCTCCCGGCACACTAAAGGGTGGAAGACCACAAGGAGGATTTGTGGTGAAGAAACTGGAATTCTTTCTCCTCCCTTTTCCTCAACGCCTTCCCTGAATCCCAGACAATTGTTAATCTAAACTCTGGTTATCTTCTGTGATACTGCAGAAGAGGAAGTCGGCTTCCTCTTTTGTCCTCTGCAGCTCCACGAAGCTCACCTTTGGAGCCCTTACCACAGTTACATCCCTCATACACCGCATTCGCGTGTCTTCCTGAGTCCCCACCTGCTCTTGTGCTGGTCCCTGAGCTCCCGTGACAGGATCTGTCTATGATGGTTCACAGCTGTAGGCCTAGGACCTGATATGTTGCCTGGCATGAAAAAGGCTCAAAACAGATTTTCAAGCAAATGAGAGTCATCTGCAAGGAGCCAGGAAAACCTCAGAAAATTCAGGGAGGCCATGGGGGCAGGGCCAAAAGCTTCACGGCAAGAGTGGTCAAACATTTCCTGACAGGCCGGCCAGTCAATGGTTCAGACTTCGGTGGGCCACATAGTCACTGACAAGAGGACTTTGCTGTTGTTTCTCGAGAGCAGTCACAGATAATATTCAAATGAGTGTGCCTGGCCATGTTCCAAGGCAACTTTATTTATAGGCACCAAAACTTGCATTTCATGTCATTTTAATTTCCATGTGTGACACAGTGTGATTCGTATGTTATGAAATATGAGTCTTTTGATTTTTTTTCAACTGCTTAAAAATGTGAAAGCTGTTCTTAGCTCAAGGACTGAAGAAAAAAAAAGCAGGTGGTGGGTTGAAAATAATCTGCGAGTTGTCCCTGAAAACACAGCTCCAGTGTGACCCTTGCCTGTGCTGTGACCTTGAGCCCAAAGCAGCGCTAAATCACTAGTCCTCCACAAACACCCCAGGCGGAGAGTAAGGAAATGTCTAGAGTCAGCGCTAAAAATAAATAAATAGAGGAGTAACAGGCTGTAAGTGATCTGATTGGGGAAAGGGGGCTCTAAGCAGAGAGCAGGGAGGGAGATGAATACAGAAGGAAGGAGGGAGGAAGGTAAAAGAATAGTAAGGATGTCTGAAAAAGTCAAGGATCACACTGTTAACTATCTACAAAAAACCCAAAACTAAACCTGTAATACTCGTAGGTCTGTGTATAAATATTCATACGTAGTTTAAATGAAAATTTCTCATCTGAGCTGACAATACTCCCAAGAACCAAAAACCAGCTAACAAAGACTCCTACACCATGTGTAAAGAAAAATCCTCTTTCGAGTTGGTCAGGGTTATCCAAGAGACTCCCAAAACATTACAGGTTATTTCTGTTGCCCTTGATTGTCCCCCCAGAAAGTGAAAGTCCCTATATATCTCAGATCCAGGACCCAGAGGCTCCTGAGCTAACACTGTCCTTGTGGACCAACTTTCCTGGTACCAGAAGGCACCATGCAAACTTCCAAACATCCAAACTTCCATGCAATCAACAGTCCTTCTCAGCTATGATGCTTATGAACCACCAGGCGACCAACATGGCACTGAAATCCTAAGAGTGCAATAGGTACATGCATACCACGGTGGTAACCAACAGTTGTCTAATCGGACCTGCTCAACAGGAGGGACACAATGCCTAGTACTGCTAGTGAAATCTTGGACCTCGGAAGGGAACCTACAGCCACCGCTTTACTAAACCAACATAATCTCTAACTACACTCTCAATATTTGTCCTTATGCTCACAGATGAGGTCTGTAAGGCCTTATACCCACAGACGAGGTCTGTAAGTCCTTATACCCACAGACGAGGATTACAAGTCCTCGCCCCAATCAAGAAAATATCTCTTTGCAACAGACAAAGACCATAACAGAAAACTGCAACCAATCAAGAGTTGTGGATCTCCCAACACTCAGGGAATTCCATGGAAGAGAAGGTAGAAAGATGGTAAGAGCCAGAGGATCATGGAGTTTGCTCTGAGACTGTGTCCCCTAACAATATCAGAAGCTAGACACAAAGTCTCACCACCATGACTGGGCAAACGTGAGCTGAACAAGGACACCAGCAATAGACATGCCATAGCAGATCAGGGAAAGAACTTGAGGCTTGAACCCTGCAGAAAGAACTACAGGCAACCGAGGAACACTGAGAATGGGAAAAACATTCTTCCCCAGGAAGGGTCCCACCAAATAAACATCCAGTACCAAATGGTCTGCCCAGAAAATACACATACATGTAATATTTCACAGGTATGTCCATATATATGTGTAACAACAATGAATAAGAACAGGTCATGAATTTGAAAGAAAGCAAAGAGAGGTGGGTATATGGGAGGGCTAGGAGGGAAGAAAAGGAAAGGGATTATAATCTCAGAAAGAAGAGAAATGAATGTGTTTCTTTGCTTTTAGTAACTTCTTAGTCAGCGCACAAAATAAAGGGTTTTGTTATGAGATTTTCACATGTACATAATTGTACATTGCTCTTATCTGCTCCTCTTTCCTCTGTCCCTCCTCCCCATCTTTAGCCCCCTTTCTTCCTCTCAAATAGTTGTCCTTATGTTTTCTTCCACTCTCTCTCTCTGTCTCTCTCTATCTCTGTCTCTGTGTCTCTCTCTTTGTTTCTCTCTCTCTCTCACTCACTCTCTCACACACACACCCTAAAATACTAGTTAGGAAAGAAAACAGGCAGCATTTTCGTCCTTCCTTCCTAGTTACTGTCTTTTGTTCTACTCTCCCCTCTCCATTTAGATTTCTTCCTTGCCCCCACATAGTCCCTTTCTATGATTTATGCAAGTATATTTACTTCTAAAGTCTGCACATGAGAGAGAGAGAGAAAACAGGATTACTATTCCTCTGAGTCTGGCTTATTTTACTTAACACTGCAATCACCAGTTCTATCCATTTCTTTGCCAATGGAAATATATAATCCTTCTTTACAAGTGAATAAAAATTTCATTGTATAAGATACTTTCAAACAAACACACAAACAAAAATGCAGCTCTTCCTGAAAAGCTGCTAAATGCTTCTCCTATTGCAGGGCATTCTAAATAGAATTAAAAAGTCCATCTTATGACAGTCATATCATAAGAAGAAAACTTTCACACCCTCACTGTTGTTCCTTCTCTGGCTGATTTTTTTGTTTTTCATCAGGAGGGAGCAACTGACTGACAGCTGCTGCAGTAGGTCCCTAACCCTTTCATATCCCAAGGTCCCAGCAGTGCTAACATCACCTGGCCACTCAGCCTTTGCACAAATGCAGGCACGGGTTCACCTACCTTATCAATAAATGGCTAAACAAAGCTAAAGCTTCTGCCTTGGTATTTGTTAATATAAAGCCATGTTGACATACTTTTTAATCTGTCGGCAGACAAACCCTGGAAGGTAGCCCACTCTGTTGGCCTGCTAACTTGTTTTGTTCACTGAGATGGAAATATTAATTCAACAGAAGGGCCGTGCCTCAGCAGGGCTCTTGAATAGAAACCCAAGTGTGGACACTAGTATGGACATCAGCAGCTGGAGGGAGGAGGAGTGGGGGGCGCCATCATCCTCTTGGCCCCAGTTGCTGCAGATAGCGTCGCTTACGGAGTGGAAACTTAGAGCATGTATCCACACAGATGTTGGAGCATCTGGCTCTGTACCCACAAAACCACCCAGTCATTTCCTGGTTTCTGTTTGAAGGCTGATGGTCTTCAAGTCCCAGGGTGCCTCTGGGCACAGGCCGATCTCCTTCACTGATGAGTTCTCTGCATTGTGGGACAGTGTATCTCCTGGATCAGTTCTCTGAGAAGCTCCATCCTTCGCCATACTGACATACCAGACTATAGTTACCAGTGCTCATCACCTTCTGCCTAAACTTTTGTATGACTTGGTGTTCTTCTTAAAAACATACATTTATTTTTAACTTATTCTAATCCTTCTCCTCCTCTGCATTATTATTAGTTAGTGTGTGACACCCATATGTTACCTCACATGTGGAGGTCAGAGGACAACTTTGAGGAGTCTCTGCTGTGGCTCCAGGGATTGAACTCAGGTCTTCAAGATTGTGCAGCTTTTCTCCCTTCTGAGCCCTAAACTGTTGTTCTCACTTCTTCCCTCGGTACCTGAACCTATTCTTCACATGGAGACCACAGCAGACATCCTGGCTATCATTCACCTGTTTACACTCTGCCAAGGGGTCACATTCTCCGTCTTGTTCAAAGACTGCAGAAGTGGCTCAGTGGCAGAATGAATGCTTGCCCAGCAGGTGGAAGTGCCTGGGTTCCATCTCCAGCACTGCTGAAGTAAATCCACGTTCTTTACCCCGTATTCTGAGTTAAAGTATTTCTCTTTCTGAAAATAGGAAAAGCAAACAAACAAAACAAGAAGTCCTAAATACCTGTCAGCATGGCCTTATTTGGAAATACCTTTGCAGATGAGGCTAGTTGGATGGGTCCTGAATCAATATGGCTGGCATCCTCAAAGAAGGGAAAAACTGGACAGAGAGGCAGATGTTTATTAGGGAAGACAATGTGAAAGCCCACAGAGAATGCTATCTAGAAGCCAAAAAATGTCCACAGGCCTTGAGAAGCTAAGAAGCAACATGAAGTGAACGCCCATTTCAAGGGAGGCACTGTGTGGTAGGCATCCTTCTGCTGTGACAAAATCTCAGAGAAAGATCAGGGGAGAAAGAGTTGTTTGGGCTTACAGTTCAGTTTGGTTGATGGTTTCTGAGCCCAGCGGCCTGTGACATCTGTTACCCAGTAGTACGGCTTTAGTGTTCGGTAGAGACAAGTTGTTCATGTGTAGCTACTGGAGACCAGAGAACTAGAAAGCCCTATGAAATAGAGCCTTCAAAGGCACACCCTCAATGGCTTACTTCTTCCAGCCAGGCTCAACCCCGCTCCCCCAACATTTCCACCACTTCCCACCCAAGAGTACTCCCTGTCATCTCCTGGTGAAACTAGGCTGTGAGTTTCATAGTTTTCTACTGGGGTAGCACTGTAGCTGCCCACACTGCAAGACGCAGCTCATGCATGGAGGTGAGTACGTACACATTGGAGAGCTAGAACAGATGCTTATTGGCAGTTAGCAGGGGAGAGACTGGACTACCAGAAGCTTCCAAATGCAAGATCAGCCTTACAAAACATGGCTGATGCTGTTCCCAGTGTGATAACTGCACTCTCTAATCCTTCCACTCTAAATTTTCCTTTATATTTGTGTGTGTTTTGTCTCTTCAACCTAGAACACTTGCTTATCCTGTTACTTGTCACAGAGTTTAGAGTGCACCCCTAAGCGTAGTCAGCTCAGAGAGGCTTTCCCTGACTGCAAAGTATATGGTTGGTCACGCCCTTTCATATAAGGCTTTTAAAACCATTCCCATATACCCATATAGATGACATCATCCTGGTTTTTTTCTTCTTTTTTTTCTATTGGTTTGTTTTTCTCCTCCTGTTGAAACATATGCTTGGAGGGGGTAAGAAGCAAGTATGGCCTTTCAGAATCCAGAGTAGATCCAGTCTGGATTTCTATATGAATGCTGGATACATGCATGACTCAGCAGTCCTGGTGCTGGAAATATGTGAGAACCGACGGACCAGGGAGGGAGAGCAGGAAGAGTAGGAAAGAGACAGGAAAGAGTTGGTGTGATGTGTATGCAGAGCTGAAAGGTCACTGACAGGGTAGTAGATTCTTAGAGGGAGACTCTCATCATCAAAGAAGCTCAATCCTACAGAGATTTAGGTGGAACACCTCCATTTCATGCTGTGTGGGGCTTGCATCAGGCTTGTGGACCTCAAGATCTCCAATGGTGTACATAGGAAAGAGACTGGCTTCCCTATGGTCTAGAGTAACTCATGGGTGACAAATTGCCCATTTATTGAGCTATTAGGAAACTTTGAGCTTGAGAGGAAGGTCCTGATTATAGATGAGTGTAAAGTTAGGAAAGAAACACTCACCTTTCAAAGAATACCTCTTCTTATTCTGATAAGAGCTAGATGTTAGTTGACTGTGAACTTCTACAGTATGTTCATCTTTGCTCTTCAGGAATATGCAGCTATTTTCTTTGCTGTGACAGACAGAATATCTGACAAAAACAATATATGGGAGGAAGACTGTATTTTGGCTTATGGGCACAGTTCATGATAGCAGGGAAGACATTATAACTAGAGTAGTTAATGGTGGTGGCAGCAAGAACACAATAAGTAGTTGGTTTCATCTTGGTGTCAGCTAAGAAGTAGAAAGACAGACAGGAAGTGGAACTGTAATCCTCAAAATTAGCCACTGGTGCCATGTCTAAAACACCCTGTAACCTCTCCAAACAGCACCATCATGCATCATCAAATGCATGAGTCCATGGGAGATATTTCATATTCAAACAATAGCAAGGGACATTGTCATTCTTTTCGGAGAAGAGAGAATGTGTGATGATAGAAGTTATAAAATAATCCTACACTAGTTCAGAATTACGTATAATAAACGGTTATTTATTTAGGGGTAGACTCATAGATCACAGTACCAAATCTCACAGTCCTCTGCACAAACGGGGAGCAGGAACTGAATCTAGCAGCTGGAAGCATGAGTTGGAAGCAAGATAGTGAGCACATGTTTTACAGCTGCATTAATAGTATAAGAGACCATGACCAAGTGGGCTGGTATCTTAAAGGCCATTGATTGAAGGAACTCCCACAGCACCTCCACCTTTTCTTTAAATAAGAGAGTTCCAAGCCGGGTGGTGGCGGCGCACACCTTTAATCCCAGCACTCGGGAGGCAGAGGCAGGCGGATCTCTGTGAGTTCGAGACCAGCCTGGTCTACAAGAGCTAGTTCCAGGACAGGCTCCAAAGCCACAGAGAAACCCTGTCTCGAAAAACCAAAAAAAAAAAAAAAAAAAAAGGAAAGAAAATAAGAGAGTTCCAAACCCAATATAAAATTATGTACACTAAGAACAGATGTCAAGTATAAAGTTAGAATTACGACCAGCATAAACAATATTAAGCAGGGAACATATTCTAATATTTTAATACACATTCTATCCTAAGGAGTCTAAGTCTTGTATTGGAAATGGCTTATCTAGATCATAAAAGGACAGTAACTATGACTATCTAATCTTCAACTGCATTGAGGGCATGAGAAGGGAGATAATATTTTTTGAGTAGACAGGAAGTGCAATCAAGCAGCTTCCAGAATGTGCAGTAGATGACAGAGACAACTGGCTGCCCGAGCAATCACCCAAAGTCTCATTTGCAATGTCGAAGCAACTAACTTTGGCTAAGGCCTAGAGTAACTGACAGACCATTTTTAAAGGCAGAAAAATTTTCAGAACCATCTTACCCTGTCTTGGCAAGATTTGACAGTCTTCTTTCTTGTATTCCTAACCATGAGGACAAACTGTGTTGGGAGAGGGGACGTAATTGTTTCCAGTTGTCATGGGGGTAATGTTCTTTCTATGTGATCCTGTAAAAGGAAAATGATGGTTAAGTTTCAAGATTGCTGTTTTTTATAATTTCAAATGGTCTCTGAGTAGTCGATAGGGTTTTTCTGATGTTCTTATTTACAGTTCTGGCCAGAACGTTGTAAGGAAGAGCACCATAGCTGCAGCTAGTACCCAAAACTCTGTCTCATAGTAGCACTGTCAGCATCATGATGTCATATCAACCAGGTGGAGTCATTGTTGTGGGGCCCTATCTTCTTCTTTTTGGAAGCTTCAACAATTACTGCAGGAAAATCTATTGTTCAGTGTTGAAAACTTAAACATTATTCATATAGACATATATTCAATGAAAGATATGATATATAAAAAATGGGCATGGGGAAAAGTAAAATATTTCCTTACAGTCTATCTTCTTTCTGTCACATACCAGATGGCTCCTGACATGAGACAGAAATTCTGAATATTTCTTTAACAACATGCTTGGATTTAGAGAAGGATAGTCATCATTCAACTTTAAAGCCAGCTCTTATTTTTAAGTAGAGATGTATACATGTCCAGATAATCCAGTTTTACCATGCAGATGATACTGCATCATAAGTCAGATTTCTCTTTGTTGATGATCCTTTCTGGATAGTTATCTTTTCATCTTTAGACTTCTAGATATCTGAGGTCTCTCTATTCTTTGAAGATGAGTATTTTCCTGCAAAGACAAGGACAGAACCCTGACCCAACCCTTATGAGGTTTTCTTAGCACCTGTATGATTGTCACCCCCTGTGAATGAGCTGTCATTTCTCTTTCTCAAGAGGTTTCTCAGTTTCAAACTGAATCTTTATTAATTTTGATGGTATCCATAACTTTTCTTCTGTGGAAACAAGAGCAAAACCCCTTTCCCAACATAGCGCAGCTCCTGGTTTCCATTGTGAGGTCAACACATCCTAGAAATATACCAGGTGATTTAATTCAGAAGTTGTTTCTATTATCCAAAGTCTCTCTGCTGCTATTAATGTAGGATGTAAGAGTTAATATGAAGTCTGAGCTAATAGGCCACCCAGTTTATAATTAATGTAAGCCTCTGGGTGTCTCTTTGGGACTGAATGGCTGAAGGAGCAGGTGGGACAGAAATCTCTGTCAACAAATGTGTATTCAGCAAGCCTTCCAAGCACCTTCAAACTGGGCCATATGGTACCCAAAGCCAGGCTGTATTTTTGAAACCAGCAGTAGCCTTATTTCTCTTGCAGAAGCCCTCAATTTTGCTCAGTTTTCTTTATATAAAGTTTCATTTTTCCATCTTGTTGTATACTCAGAACTCTGGAGCTGAGGGACACTGCCCCTAGTTGGGTGGAGAATGGCCTGTGTTGTAACTCTATCTTGGCTGCTAATTTGCTGAATGACCTGTAGTGTTTAACTTAACCTTGCAAGGGTCTCAATTATTCCATAGAAAACTTGAGAGTATGCGTCTCCCCAGGGCACTGGTGCTGGTGAAGGGGGGCGGGAAGCCATGTGTGCGAGCACACCGAAGAAGTTTCCCAGGCAACTTTCTTATTCTTTATGTTGTTATTTCAAGTCTCCCCAGGTCTGATTCCTGTAGGCAGCTCTTTTTTCACTTTTCTTCTTGCTTTCCCATTATCCCACAGCTCCTAACTGTGGTCATTTACACACCAATCCCATAATATAGTATATTTGAGCACTTATTCCAGCATTCATTGAGTCATGTGTTCTGTAAGTTGCCTCATTTTTAAGAAACTGGTTTTTAACCCAGGCAATAGTGGCATATACCTTTAATCCCAGCACTTTGGAGGCAGAGGCAGACAGATCTCTGTGAGTTTGAAACCAGCCTGGTCTACAGAGCTAGTTCCAGGACAGCCAGGGCCACACAGAGAAACCCCATCTCAAAAAAAAAAGTATTTGTATAAAAGGGTAAAGTTCCATTAGGATATATGACAATGAAATCATGAGTATAGTTTTTCACATACATATCTGTATTAAAAGTTAAGAAAAGACGACATTGAGTATGACCATGATGGAAGATACTGTGGAGTCATTTTAAAAATTTTGAGTCGGGCTACCATATGGTCCAGAAGTTCCACTTCTGGGCATACATCCAGGGGAAATAGAATTAATACATAGGAGAGAGATCTACAGCCCCATTGTTCATTGTGGTACTTTTAATAATAGCCAAAATATGGATTCAACTTAAGTGCCCATTTACTGATGTACATGCCAAGAAAATGTGTCGCATACAAACACAGTGGTATTCCATTCAGCCATGAAGAAGAAGGAAATCCTGTCATTTAGAATAATGTGAATGAACCCTGAAGTCATGATGCTAGATGCAATAAGCAGATGTGAAAAGACAAGTGCCCCATGCTCCCTCTCCTATGTGGAATCTGAAGAGCAGAACTCACAGAAGACGGAATGGTGGTGACCCGAGGCTGGGTGGTGGTCGGGGGAGTGGAGGACAATGGAGTTGTTGGTTAAAGGGGCCAAATTTCAGCATATAGGAAGTGCAAAGTACTGGGGAGCTTGTGTTTACTACAGTTCATATTTTATCCTGGTCTTGAAAGTTGCTAAAAATGTAGCTCTTAACTGGTCTCGGGGGGAAAAGGGAAGCATAATGCCATAAATATGCCCATTAGCTTGACTTAGCTAGTTTAATGTATATCAGGCTCAAAACATGTTGAACACCATAAAGATATACATTTTAAAATTCATCACTTAATGGAGTCATGGCATGTGTCCTTCCCTCAATGTCCACCTCCCAGCTTCCAGGTTGTACCAGCCTGACCCCGCCTCTGACACTCTCTTATGTCCACTTCATAGGACTTGGTCCATTAGACACACATGGGCACACATGAGCTCCAACAGGGCAGGGGCAGTGTAAATCCAAAACTGAGCCCAGTAGAGGATATGTAAAAGATGGCCAATGTCTTTGTAGAATTCCACAAAACTCATCTATTTACCAGTCAAAAACCCCGGTGGTCATTTATAAAAAAACTGCAGTGTACAACCTCTGGCTGCCATCTCCGTCTCTCTCAGCCCTGTGCTTTCCAGCTTGGGAACACATGTGCTTCTGTGAGCAGCCAAGTCAGGGCCAAATCCCAGGAAATGGTAGGTGTTAGAACTGGAAGTTTCGGGCACTTCTTGCAAATTTTATTCTTTTGAAACAGGGTCACTCTGTGTAGCCCTGCCTGGCCCGGAACTTCCTATGTAACAGCTTCCTCTTGCTTTGGCCTCCTGAGTTCTGGGGCTAAAGGTATATGCCATGATGTCTGGCCTTGATCCAAATTTTAAAGATTAAAATGTGTAGAGAGTAAAGAATTTCAAAGCCTAGAATCCTCAGAGCTGAGAGTTCTTGGGATATTGTACTAACGGGCAATCGGCAACTTGGTTTTCAGGTTCACAAACCTTTCACCATCGAAGCTGCATTTCTGGATAATACTTACATCTTCCTGGGGTCCCCAGGGGTGGCCTGGAACCTTACATGGACTTGATGTTCCTTTGGTCTATTAGGAGCTTCTACAAGACTCTGAACATCTGTGACAGCAAGACAGCAGGCATCTGGTTCTGCATAGGTCCTGAGTCCTTGACAGTGGTTTTCTAGAAAAATGATGTGCGCCTTATCTGTTTGCTAATTCCTTCCACATATCACAGGACTTTTCTGTACATTCCCATCGGTCTTGACAAAGTTATCTTGTAGACTTATGTAGTAATTTTGATGGCTGTGCCGGGCTGTTTGTCTCATTCAGAACTAAATTAATAACCCCATGATGGCATCTACTTTAACACCAAACTTCTTAAACTCTCCTAATATACTAATCAGCATGTCAGCGAAATATTTTTTTTCTGGATAAAGACAAGCCTGGTGAAATGGATTAGACATTCACATGGCATTGCATAATTCAGCATGCCAATGTGGTGCATGCGATTTGCATTAATAACTTGCACTGGAAGCTGCTGCTCATAGGTTTCTCTCATTAGGTTGAACGTGGAAGATTCTGGACTGTCAATCAATTACAGTAATTTCCTTTTCCATATTTATTCCATCACTATCATTGACAGCTACCATTAAGTGACATTAATACAATACAATATCATCTTGCATTTCTACAGAGCATCTCAGGGTGCCTAATAGTTCCTCTCCAGCCAAGAAATCATATTACAAAGGGGAAAGAGCCCTCATTCTCCATAGAAACTCTGCTTCTAGTGCTCTTGGATACTGTGATGGGAGTTGTCCACAGTCTTCAGAGACAGTCCCCAAATCTGGGCATGGGTGTTTGTTTTTCTGTTCATATATACCCACGGCTGTGATTTTGGGAAGTGGAATGGCTTACTAGCACAGTGGCAGCTTTCTAGGGGACATACTAATCCACACTTTCTGCCTTTACTCAAGCATGGTCTAGGACACAGAAGGCAGGATAGCTGAAGACTCTGGTGGAGGAATTCACTTTCTGGAAATGGAACAGTTGTTGTACGCATTGTTTTCAACCCTTTCCCCCTCTTTACCTCTGCTTCGCACTAACACTTGAGATGCAATTAGCCACCTTGAGTCAGTGGAATGAGGCAAAGCTCCCAATAAACAGATAGAAACTTGGGTCTGCATGCTGCCAGCGTTGGCATAATCTCTCTCTCCTTCCTCTCCCTTCTGTATCTAGGGGTTGTCCTAGCTCTGCCACACTGAAACCATTCTGGTGTCCAGGTGATTAACCTTTTGCTCAGCTTTGGATGACATACCAGTAGGGTTTCCTGAAAAAACACAGGATGTCCAATTACATTTGAATTTTAAATAAACAATGAAGTTTTGCATAACGATGCTTCAAATATGGCATAGGATATTCTGGTAGCTCCAAAGAGACATGTCTCCCATAGGCTAGCATATATGACCCTTGATACCCAGTCGGCTCTGTTTGGGAGAAGTTTTTTAACCTTTAGGAGGTGGAGGCCCTCTGGTGGAAGTCCATCACTGGGAGTAGACCTTGAGAGCTCACATCCTCCCTCCACTCCCAGTTTGTCTGCTCTCTCTGCTTTACATTTGACATTGAAGATTTGCTCTGTCAGCTTCCTGCTCTGACATTCTGCTGCCCACCACACATCATGAACTCTTCCTTTGTATCTGCAAGTGAAAATCAACTTTTCCTTCCACAAGTTGCTTTTGGTTATGGTCCTTTACCACAGCCACAGGAAATAACTAACACAGATATTTAAAATGATGAAGAGTTTACCAGAGGGCTAGAGAGATGGCCCAGTGGTTAAAAGTGCTTACTCCTCTCCCAGAGGACCCAAGCTTGATTCCCAGCATCAAGGCAGGCGCAACCTTCTGTAGCTCAAATTCTGGGGGATCTGACACGTTCTTCTGACCTCCACAAGCATCTGTACACCCCCCCCCACAGTTTTCTAAAAAGAGTTTATCTGGCTGGGCAGTGGTGGCACATGCCTTTAGTTGTGGCAACACTCGGGAGGCAGAGACAGATGGATCTATGAGTTCAAGACCAACCTGGTCTACTTACCTAGTTCCAGGATAGCCAAGACTATACAGAGAAACCGTGTCTTGAAAACCAAACCAGATAACCAACTAACTAACCAACCAACCAACCAAACAAAGAGTTTATCTAAACATTCTGCATTTTCATTCAGGAACTCTCTCAACCTTACACAACACGGGATCCAAAGGCTCCTGAGTGAAACCAATGAAGGTCCTGAGATCCTAGGAGAATTCACATCAAGGTTGCATGTCTGTATTTGAAACAAAGTGTTTGAAAAACTCAACTGACTGTCTCTGAAAAGGCAAAGCAGTATTGGCTTTGCCAAGAGAATGGAATAAAAGAGAAATGACTACAGGCTATAAAAGAGCATGGTACTAGTGCCAAAAGGTGGCTGAGGATCTATGTATAAAAAGGATTTTTTGCTTTTAAAAACATCATCATCGGGCTGGAGAGATGGCTCAGTGGTTAAGAGCATTGTCTGCTCTTCCAAAGGTCCTGAGTTCAATTCCCAGCAACCACATGGTGGCTCACAACCATCTGTAATGAGATCTGGTGCCCACTTCTGGTGTGCGGGCATACATAGAGGCAGAATATTGTATACATAATAAAAACATCATCATCATCATCATCATTTTAACCTACAACCTGTTGTGATGGTATCTTCCAATAGGAACTTCGGCTTCACAGGTCAAGGGAAGGCTAGAGAGTCTGATCAACCAAGGCTTTCTGACTTGTGAGGAGGTGATGAACACAGCAGTTTCCTTCAAGGTTTATTGCAAAGGTAGGACACATCATATATTGATTGACAGTTGAGAGAGAGCCCCACGCCCAACAAGCAATAGGTACTTAATGGAGCGAGTAACTGATGAGCAGGACAAGCACGATGAGAGATTTCACCAAGACTATTACAGAAGTATGGTGGGAGCAAACACAAAGAAGCAAAGCCCTTGGATAATAAAGAAAAAACAAATCCGTCCACTCTGATGACGTCACTATCCTACAATGGATGGGACCCAACATTGCCACCCCTCCTCTAATAGCAACCTCAGCTACCTGGCGTCATGGGCCTCAGGAACCTTGCCCACCCAAGGGCAAATTATTGTGGTGTCATTTCTTCTGAGAATTTGGAAGCCTCTGACACCCTGAGTGGAAGAACTGTCAATACCTAGAAGACAGAGCTGTAAGGCAGAAGATAGCACTGGAAAAAGTGACTCAGCAGCTGAGCAGATCTGGGAGATCAGTTGTATTGCTAGACATGTTTTGCTGGTTGGTTAAAGTTGGTGCGAGGATAAAGAGCTGTGGCAGATTCGGTATCCACGGTGGTGACACACACTAGTCAGTTTCCCAGCACTGTATAGAATGCACTAACTCAGAAAGAAGAACGGTTGGTTCATCTTAGCTCACAGTTTCAGAAGTTTTAGTCCTTGGGCACTTGGTACTGCTGTAGTGAAATGGCACACCACACTGGGATCTCATGATGAAGCAAAACTGTTCACATCATGGTGGTCAGGGAGCAAAGAAAGGAAGGGGAGAGAGGAGCTCAGGTCCTTAGGCTTGCAAGGCAAGTACTTCACCAACAGAGCCATCTTCTGGCCTCCCTGTGCCAACATTGAGCAGACTCCACCCACACTTTGACTCTTCCACAATGACATCTGTTACTCAAGGGAGAGAGAAAACTGTTTTCCTAAAGATTTTATAAGGGACACTGAAGAGGAAATACACACATAATGTTGCCTGTCTTTCTAGGCCATCCTCTGGTTGTCTTCCTGGTTCTATCCTCAGCTTTGCATCTCTCAAACTCACCACCTGGAGTGCGCTGGAAGCTCTCCATGTAAGACTATTGCCCCCCATTCATGACTGTTTTATAGAAAAACCTAGCTTCTCTTCCCTTCTCTCAGCACCTGTTCATCCACAGGTCTGAGGCTGAGGCTTGATCTGACTTACCCAAGCTCTCCCTTGAAAACCTGCGTCTTATTTTTGCGAATAATGGGTGTAACAACCACTGAGGAAAACATATCATCATCCTCGTCCCAAGGCCAGTAGCTGTCAAAGTTCACTGCGTACTCTGGGTTTCCTAATTTTTCATTTGTTTGTTCTCTGTTTATGCAAGGCTGGAGGCTAGGTTCAATGGCAAAGGACAAAAATGGAATTCTATCAACCACTGTTTCGGGATGACATCACTTCTTTCCCCACACTAAAGTGAATGCTTTCAAAGCAGTAGGAATTGATATTTTCCCAGAAGCGGAGAGAAACAGATTTTTCTCGTAACTTCTGTATCTATGAGGAGTAGCCAAAGATCTTTACTCTTCCCCTCTATTTTGGGGCTACCTGTCAGGATTTTCTAGTGTCTCTGCTAGAGACCACATACTTGGGCTTTTATCGTGTGATAATAATTCTTTATATGCCCACACAAACCTCATATTTTTCCCAGTTTGTTATCTATGCTGTTGAAGAAAGCACTGAACCTCAGATTCTAATATCTTAGGACAACAACACTAATGTTCAGATTTTAATATGCTCTTGGGAACTCAGAAGGGTTGTAATCACCCACACAGTTGAAACCTCAGGGGATCTGAAGATACTCCATTACTGACTTATCAATTCTTTTTTTCCATTGGCAGTTGAGGTTCCTGTAGTTTATGATTAGTTTTGCATGGATGGTGATGCGGGATTCCCCTCTGTATGCTGTGAATACCATTGGTGAATAAAGAAACTGCCTTGGCCTGTTGATAGGGCAGAACTTAGGTGGGAAGGGAAAACTAAACTGAATGTTGGGAGAAAGGAGGTAGAATCAGGGAGAAGCCATGGAGCCACTTGCTGCTGGAGACAGACATGCTGAAACTTTGCTGGTAGGCCACGACCTTGTAGTGATGCACAGATTAATAGAAATGGGTTAGATTAATATGTAACAGTTAGCCAATCAGAAGCTAGAGCTAATGGGCCAAACAGTGATTTAAATAATATAGTTTCTGTGTGATTATTTCAGGGATGAGCAGCTAGGAACTAACAAGGAACCTTCAGCCATCAGAATGGCACTCATGAAGGCTATGTGTTTTAGAAGTAAAGAGCAGATTTAACATATATTGGGTAGGCACTAGAGTTTTTGAGTGAAGATAATTATTATTATTATAATTATTATTATGCTCAATAAATCTGGAAGATTGAGGATGTATTGTTGCTTATTTGAAGATCCTTTCAGGGGAATTCCTGTCTCCTGAATTTTGCTTCTCACTATTTCTTCCCCAAACTTTTAAAAAAATTCTGGAATTTACCAAACCCATCTGTTCTTTCTCCTGATTCATTTACCTGTGCTACTCTTTCATCACATCCATGTAATCCTCTCAGTGATTCCTCTCATGTCACCAAATTACTCTCTGTTCCCTCGATCTGCTGACTTTTATGGCATGCCTCCCTGTCCGGCTTCCTCTTAGGTGGTCACATTCTGCAGTCACCCCTTCACCTGGTATTGTATGCATGTCACATCCTGAAGAGCAGCAGCTGCCCCTTCCCCCACAGGATGTTCCCACTGCTGTGGCTGCCACATTTACTCCGCGTCTTCCTGTTCACCCTGCTCCACATCTACCCTTGTCACTCAGGGGTGACAGTTCAATGATCTTTCCCCTTCTCTGTCCACTGAGTTCATTTGCAATTTACAATCCAAACAGTTTCTGGCTGTCAGCTTGCCTGGCTGTGACCTCTAATATTTACTCTTCTGTCCCTTTGTCTAAATCTTTCCTGTCACCTTTCATCTCTGGGATTGTCAATACCCGTCCCGTATTGTTTCTTTTCCTTTTCTTCTTTATCCTTCTTGGGTATCCCCTCTCCTCCTTTTTAATTTTCAGTAATTACACACTTGACAAAATGCTGCAAGCACAGCAAAGGGAATACAGAGTGTTCCCGGGTACCCATCACCTAGTTTCCCCAAAGGCCGTATGTTACATAAAGTCAACCTGGCATGAACATCAGGGAACTGACATTGATGCAAAGTAAGTATGTACTTACTTTTTTTATTATATGCCATTTTTATTATATGTGTAGGCAGTTAAAGATACAAAGGTACTCTACCACTGCAGAGATCCCCCTCATCATGCCTGCAATAGTCGAGATAAGCACCTCTCGAAGGTTCATGTTGAAGGCTTGGTTGCTAGCTCGTGATGCTACCAGGAAGACGAGTGGCAGAAAGCGAGGTCACTGGGGGATACTGAGAACTTGGTTCCCCCTCTTTCTCATCCAGGCTACCACAAGAGGAGCAGCTTTGCTCTACCATGTATTCCTGGTATGACACATGAACACTTCCTGTTATTGATACCTGCCTCTCCTCAGGCCCAGAGGCCACAGGGTTAACCAACCGAACACCATTGAAATCTCTGAATTCCTAAGCCAAAACAGACCCTTCCTCCTTGTAAGCTGATTTTACTGGCATTTTGTCACAGCTATAGAACACCAGTTACTATATTACTATTTATACTCAGGTCCCAGCCATCATTCAACACCCCAAAGCAACTATCATTTTGTGCCCTAGTCTGTGACTTGGTCATTTTGAGACTGCTACAGATGTGGTACTACATAGACTATAACCCACTGAGACTTTTTCCACTCAGCATGATACCACAAAGCCTGTCCAAGTCTTAATCATTCCTTTCTATAGCAGGTCGTAACAGAATCTATGGTATGGAAACACCGTATTTGGCCAATCTTAAGACATTTCATTTGTTTAGAGTATGGGGCATTCAGATGAGCTTTGCTCTTCCTTGACAATTTTCTCATTGATTGCTTCTCTCTTGCAAGTATTTGTAGGCAAAGTAAATCACTGGAGAGAGGGAGCGGTAACCATTATTTCTACTTAATCAAGTCTTGGGAGGAAACCAGAGTGATTGGCAGTGGAGAACTTTCCCCAAACAGCCTTGTTCCAGGATCTGGGTACAGACTTGGTTTCAGTTCCTACCTGCCAGTCAAATGCCTGCCCTGGAGTCAGGGGAGGGGAGGGGAGCAGAAGAAGGGGTCAGTGCCCTGGCTGTCACCTCCCCAGAGGTGTTCCAGGGTAAATCTGGACTGCAAACAGAAAGCAGGCTTAGTTATTTTAAGTTAGAACATTAATGCAGAGTGACTACATTATCACAAGGGACTGGGTAGGGTTCAAAAACGCCCTCAAGTTATTCCTGGCAAAATGTATTAAAACCAGTAGCTCTTAGAATTCAGTGCTCCAGGGGAAAATGCACCCCCTAAGCTTGAGAATGTGGAGTCATTGAGCAGGTTTGCTAAAGAGAAACACCCACAGGTTCACTTTCCAAATGAGTTTGCGGGTTCTGTGAGGCCTGTGCATGTTTGGGAAGGGCCTCTTGTGCCTGATATTTGGGAAGGGCCTTTTGTGCCTGATGCTGCTGTCTTTGCCCCAGTTAACGAACATCCAGACTTCTGCGACCTTTGTCATTCAGAAAGGTTGTTGTAGGTTTTCTTCTGCTAGTGACTTGGCTTCTCACGTTTGAACAGTTCACATATTTGCACAAAGCCCAAGTTCAGGCAATTATGTGGCAAAGGGATTATATGAAGGGCTAAACATTTAAAATTTACAGGAGATTTTATATACAGTTTTGGGTGGATGGAAGGGAATTTAATACATTTGAAATAGAATTTGGGGGTAAGTTTATCAAGTTCTCTCTTTATTTCTCTCTCCTGTGTGTGTGTATGTGTGCGCGCGTGTGTGCACATGTGCATCCATGTGTGTTCCTGTGTCTCTCACTGAACCTGAGTTCATGAGTTGACTGCACTGTCGGGAGCTGATTGGACTGTCTGGCTGGTAACTCCAGGGTCTCCTGTGTCTGTCTCACCTCCCTCCCGCCCGGCTCTGGGCTTACAGATGTGTGCTTTGTCCAGCGTTTACATGGGTGCTAAGGCTCTAAAGTTGGGTTCTCATGCTTTACCAGCCTAGCCATGTCCCCAGCCACCAAGGCTTGCTTAAAGTCTGTAAGAATTAAAGATTCTGACAGTTAATAAGTTAGAATCTTTTCTAGTTTATGAAGTTTCCAGAATGCCTTTGCCATATGGGGGCATTTGACTTTGACTAAGATCCTTCCATGTCTCCCTAGCCTCCCACCTCTCCACCCCAAATCTGGTTGCTCCCCCCTTTTCCTGGGAGATGATAAGGCTGTGTAGACACAGCTTAGGTGAGGAAGAGAATTAAACATGCTATGTCTGCCTATGGAGTTCTGGTCCCCCTCCCCACACCGAGGTGGGCAGAAGGTGAGCGGTAGTGGGCCTGTGATATTCTGGTCTCCTTCCCGCCACCGAGGTGGGCAGAAGGTGAGCAGTAGTGGGCCTGTGGTGTTCT
>JAQHUG010000130.1:2827145-2869338 GCA_028555095.1 Dicrostonyx torquatus
AGCGGTAGTGGGCCTGTGGTGTTCTGGTCCCCCTCCCGTCACCGAGGTGGGCCTGTGGTGTTCTGCTTGATGTGTACTGAGTCACTGGGGTGAGTCACAGTTGAGGTTGGCACTTTCTACCCAGGCGGGTGCTTTCTATCAAGGCTGGCACCCGCAGGCTTGTGTGCTTCAAGTATCATAAGACTATCCCAGCATCCCAAGATCTCCTTGGGCATCTCTTGAGGCTATCAAACTTGAATGAATTTTAACCCCAAATAGAAAGGAACAGAGCCATCATAATCATTTGTGGGGGGTTCTTGGGGTCGTCTCCTGCTGTGGCAGTGTTACGATGCAATGTATGAGACATATTATGTCCACAGGGCCCTCCCTCTCTCCTTCTCTCTTCTCTCTTTCTCTCCCTATCTTCTTTTCCTCCTTTCCTATTTCCCCCTTCCCTTCTCTCTCCTTCGTCTTTTGATGGCTGCAGTTGTGAACTAGGCCACTCAGGGGGACATGGAGGGGAAACCCGGTGGTCTCCATTCCAGGGAACTGAGTGGTCAGAATCCCCAGCAGCCAGTATTCTCGGCCCTCTTTCTGCGCATATACCATGTGAGGCCTGGCATTGTCAGCGACGACTCTGGGGTGAAGCACTGTGAACCAACTTCATCTTGATTAAAAGGCAAACTGTGTGGCACTCACCCTAGAAATGCTGGCATTTGTGCTGCCACTCCTAATTTGAGTTCTTTAACGGTAGACACTGCGGTGTACCCTGGTGGCTGGCTGATGGTTTGGTGATGTGCGCGTCAAGGAAGCTTGTGCACTGCTGCTCTAGAGCCCTGTTACAGCATCTTCCAGGCACTTAGCTTCTAAGCCTTGGACCATTCAAGGGGCTGCTGAGACCGAGTGTCTGACATGGCCAAAGGATTGGGTTGGGTCCTTTAATGCATGTGGGCCTCAAAGATCACTCAGAGAGGACAACCAAGCAACAGAAACTTCACCAGGAGAGGTCTTGGGTAACATAGTTTCAGAAGACACCCATATGTTGTAGGGTACGTATCTACTGGCAACTGCTAGGAAATGTGAGCATGCTCTAAGCAATGAGGAGGGACACTGCCTCAGAAGGGGCTCACTGATGCTCTGATCACTTGGGGTATCCCTATGACTGCAAGTGTGGTGTGGTTTCATCCTGGGTAGCTTTTTGTGGATATAAGCCACTGTGTATGTATGTGTGTGTGTATGTGTGAGAAAGAGAAAGAGAGACAGACAGACAGACAGACAGACAGAGATTGAGAGAAGAGAGACAGAAAGAAATACAAGGATGGAGAAAGAGAGGCAGAGATACATAGAGAAAGACAGAGGCAGAGAGAGACAGAGAGATACAGAGAAACAGATATATGACAGAGAAACAGAGGCAGAGTTCTTGTGTGTCTCCCTCCCCACTCCCAGACCCCCATCCCCCCACTCCTACCTCCCACTCCCACTCCCATCCCCCATGGCAGATATTTTTGTGTAAAGGTTGGCAGCCAGACAAAGGCCGTGCTAAGTGTTGACCACTGAAGACTTTCATCTCGTGGTTTGGCAAGGGCATTAAGTGCTGACAATGAGAGCTGGGAGAATTAGGTAGGCTCATCTGGCTGTGCCACGAATACCATACAACGTCTTGCACATCTGGGATATAAAGCCATGTGAATTTAATCAATTTATAACATGCTTTTTTTTTTTAAGCCAGCATATCACAAAGGATTGACATGGGGAGGATGAATTTGAGTTTTGGCCCCACGTCTTTTACAGCTCAGATATTTAGCTATTAGGATCTGGTTTTCTATGGTCCGTTTCTGCACTGGTTTCCCAGGGCCTCCATGACAAATTGCCACAGAGCGGCTTCAGCAGAAATGCATTACTTCACAGTTCTCGAGGCTGGAAGTTGAAAATCAAGGTGTCAGCATGGCTGCTCTCCTTCTGAAGATTTAGGGGAGGATCCTTCCTGACTCTGTCAGCTGCTGGTGGCTCCAGGCATCCTGTTGCTTATGACTTTTTATTTGAGCCTTTACTTTGTCTCCACACAACCTTCTCTATGTGCCTTCACGTTGACTCCTTAATGTCTCTCAGAAGGACATTGGCCATTGGATATATAGGGTGTCCCTGGCAAAGGACCCTAATAATAGGTCTTTCTTGAATGAGGAAGATCGCATCCAGAGATCTTGCTCTTAATTACAGCTTTGATAACACATTCACAGGCTCTTAGATCCAGACACAGCATTTGTGGGGAACCCACTACAACACCAGGTTGCTTCTCAGGTGACAGATTTTCATGTATTCAACGTGAATAAAACTGGTTTAGATAACTTCTTGGTTTCCAAATCTAAGTATTGGCATCATCACTGAGGTTAGTTGCTACCAGAAGAATGGATTACAGACACCAAAAATGCCAGACTGCAGTCTACGGAGTCACTTTGTGTCGTTTTTGTTTTGTCTACTGTTTGAGGACCTGTGTATTAGACACACACACACACACACACACACACAGAGAGAGAGAGAGAGTGGGGGGAAGGAAGGAGGGAGGGAGAGATAGAGAAGGAGGGAGGGAGAGAGAGAGAACTGAGCACCCACTGAGTTATTTAGATTTTTGTCTTCTTTAGAAAGACATTAAGAAGACCTTAATGTCTCCTGGGACCACTTTTTCTCTTGCTGCTATTCCTGCTTTCTGAAGTCAAAGGTTACTTCTGGTGATCACATTGCTGTCTTGTGAGCACCATGAAAGTCTAATCTGTGATCCTCACTCCTCTGAGGCTATCCTTTTCTGTTTGGGAAAGTTTTCCAGAACTCTGTTTGCCCTGGGGATTCTGGCTGGCTTTGTCCAATGAGGGGCACTGGTAAGGTGGGGGAGATGGGAGCAATAAAAGGGAATGGTCTCTTAGCCCTCAGTTCCATCCTTGAAGCTCACTGTAGACTGACTGTATCTTGTGACAGAGTCTGACCTCTCCCATCAGATGTTCCCCACAGGCCACTCTCTTCCCTTCCCTTCCAAGTAGAATGATGACCAATAGGGCCACTCAACAATTTCCCTCCACATTGCCCACCCTGCTGAACACAGCCCCCTAGATATTTTTCTTAAAACACCGATTTCAGAATGCCATATGTTTCTTTCAAGGACCGTGACTAATATATCCAGGCTCAAAGTGTGTGACTGGCTCCATCTTGCCCAGAGGACAAATGGAGCATCCCATGTACAGACACAAGACTCTGGCCTTGCTCCTGGTCTCTTCCTGATATATACATAATGCATTCAAGGCATGCTGATAGACTCGCTGTTTACTGAACCTGCTGAAATCTTTCTCTTGGGGGTTTTGTAAGTGACATTTATTTTCTCACCTTTCGACCTAGGCATTGTCTTTTTCACTCTTCTAGATTCTTCCCAAACATTATCTATTGTCTATGTTCTTGCTGGCTTGAGTCGGAAGGGCTGGTTGTGCCCTCCATGTTCCCATATCACACTGTACATCGATTGTCCAAATGGTTTTCATTGCTATAATTCTTTTGCCTCCTTTTCAACTAATCTCTCAACCTCTGACTGCATGGACTGTTTTCAATTTTTCTTTTATTGCCAAGTGCCTGCTGTTGTTCCCTGTAAGCTTAATAAATATTTTTGAATGATTGCATTTTTATTTGTGGATTTGATTGTTTTTTGCACCATTCATACAAACAAGATTATTGTGATAAAATACTACCTTCATCTATTTAACTGTGCCCATCCTTCTATTTTGGTGACTATTATTTTGTTTTATATTCAGGATGTCACTGAGAAATGGTAGATAGGAGGCCAATCCTTCTCTATCACATAGACGATCAGTGGCAGATGTATGCCAAGGATCTAGATTCTGATCTGTCCTTCTTTTCAGAAGGCTGTTCTTCCCTACTTGGGATGCCAGCTGAAAACCACCAACAAAACCCAGGGCCAGGCTCAACTAATGAGCACCATCCCAAGGGCCACTTCAGACGGAAGGCAAGTCAAGCTGTCATAGAGATAACTCCATGTGATTATAACCACATGTCAGGAAGGCTGTTGGTCGTCAGAACGGAGCTGGTCACATTACCGGAACCCAACTTCCTGTTGCCTGAGAATTGTCTGATGCAGGCTCCAGGGATGAGTGGAAGAACAGAACACTTGGATTAAAATTAGAATATGAACATCAAAAAGAAGTATGCCGCAACCCTGGGGAAGGGATGGCGACCAGTGAGGGAGGAATAGACCGTTGTTTGTAATTCAAACCATATCCCATGAGAAAGTAATTTAGAGGCAGTGTCACAAATAAAGATAAATTTGAGAGCATTTGAGGCGATTTCTGTTATGTCTGTAGAAGGCTCAAAGGCCCTTCCTTCCCTCTGCCTCCAGGCAGGCAGCAGTACGTTGACAGCACCTGCTGACAACACAGGTCTCTCCTAAGAACTTGAAGGGATCCAATCAGAGAACTGCGGAGGGACTTGAAAGGTTGTCCTGTACTAGACTTTGACTTTTGATCTTTTCCCACCGGAAGGGGGAAAAAAATGAAATCCAAATACGCCAGTTGATGAGGGCAGGCTGTTTCAGGTGGTGTGAGGAGGCACTCAGGGGTATACTGTAGGTGACAGAGGGAACATTGGGTAACATCTTTGGGTCTGTGTAACCTCAAAAGTTGTCTCCATTAACCAAAACAAAGCTGTTTGACTTTCCTCCTTGTTCTCCCCCACAAAGAGACGAGGGAACTAAAAATAAGGAAAATCAAGAAAAGTATGATTCAGGCCAGCCAGATGGTTCATGGGGTCGTCATTCTTCCAAGGTTGATGACCGGGGTTCAGCCCCTGGGACCCACATGGTGGAAGAGGAGAACTGATCCTGCAAATTGTCCTCTGACCTGTACGTATGTGGCATGGTACCTGTGTACCCCTCCCCCACAAATAAATTGAATTTTAAAAATTAGAAAAATTCTATGAACCCAGTTTTATTTCTTAAGCCTTCAACATCAGTGTTATTAAAGAGAAGTTGTGGAAGAAGTGTAGAAGTTGTCCGAATCAAGCTAGAGTTGCTTATGTCAACCTTCACAAGAAGAAGGAAGCTGGGTGGTGAAGCTTTGTGTGTAGTCCAATGGGCAGAGGAGAAGGAACCCTTGGGTTTGATCCCAGCGCCATGAGAACTGGGTGTGTCAACACACATCTTGAGAGGTAGAGACAGGAGTACATAGTGAGCCTGAGGTCAGACTTCTGTCACAAAAAATCAAAAGAAAAAAATGTGGGCAGTCATGAAGAAAGGGTTCTTAAGCATAAAAATACAACAATGACTGCCAGAAAGGACTCCAGAACCCTAGGTTAGCATGAAGGCCACCACAACGTTGCACAAAAAATATTCCTGCAAGGGCATCTTCCAGTACCTGTCTGTTCAGCCTTGGACTGAGGCCACTCGTTGATAATGTGGTCAAAGATAATTGCTTCAAAATTTCTAGTGTGATTGTCCTCACTTTTTATTTTTTCTTTTTTGCCTGTGGAAGCTTCCTCTTGTCTCAGTGTCTTTGAAGGTACCCATATTCCCACTGCAGTACTCAGCAATTTCTACTCTCTGTTTGTTATCTATTTAGATTGGCCCATTGACAGGAATTTGCACAAAGGGCATAACAAATAACAACGGTAGACAAAGACCTGGAAAGAGCCCTAACTATCTGAAAACAAAAGAAAAGGTCTTCAGATCTTATGACAGGAATTCTGCTATCATTAAAATCCCATCTTTGAAAAGCACGATATTAACAAGAAGATGCCTGTGATAGAAACCAGGAAAACAATGTGTGGATTTACCTATGGCAAAACCCCTCTTAGAGTTTTGAAAAAAATGTCCTTCCTGTCTAGAAAGCTATCTCTCCAAATGGAGACACACCGGAAAGGCAAGCATCAATGCTCCCAAACACAGCTCAGGTCTCTTCTCTTTTGGAAACACCCCTGAGTGACTCTAGAGTGGGCTCTGCGGTGCGTGGCCACATAGCCAGCCTGCAGTACTTACACTCCACAACATCTGCGTATTGCATGGTGCTGACTCACAGCCAAATACGTCCTTGAATATTCCAATTGCTCAGCACAGTTGAACTCCTCCCTCCCCAGGGCTTTTAGAGAATGGATTATAAAAAAGAATTGTCCTAGGTTCCAGACAGCATTCTTGCCTAGGGAAAGCTGTGGCTTTGCTCCTTGTGCTCCATGAAGGGTACCACAGCCTGACTGTATTGTTCTAATGGCAGCTTTGAAGGAGAAACTCAGTCCTAATGGGTCAAGCGAAGGACTAGGGTAACTCCAGACCTCACTCCCTTATCAGTGAGGACTCTCCTGGACACCTCTTGCGTCCACTGTCTCTGTTTCTTGGGAAATTCAATGGAGCACACATCCTTTGGTACCTTACCTCATCCCTTAGTTAGAGCCTCCTCCTCTGGACTACTAGGCACTCTTTGTTTATCTCCCATTGTGCCATAATGAAAGAAAACAAAGAAACAGAAGCCATCCCTTGGCTATCCTCCCATCCCAGGAGCTCTCAAAGGAAGGAGGCCATCTTTCTCTCTATCTGTCTGTCTGTCTCTCTCTCTCTCTCATTTTAAATTAATTATTTTTGCTTATGAGTATGTGTGTGTACCTGCACGAGTGTATTGCATCATATGTGTGCAAGTGTCCTTGATGTGGGTGCTGGGAACTAAGCCAAGCCCTCTGCAAGTGCCACAAGTGCCATACCCTCTGAGACGTCTCTCCTGCCCAGCCATTTCTCTTTATGTTTGAAGTGCCTATTGGAGCACTTGGCTTCTAGAGCGTGGTGAGTGAGCAATCACGAAAGGGGGTGAGATAGCAGGGAGAATAGTGAGGAGAGAGCAAAATGTGACCCATCTGCATCTAATTGCAGCTACTTGGTGCTGTCTCTCTGTGTCTCCACAACAAACAAAGCTAAGTTTCTGGGGTGCTACTTGGCTCCCCTGACTTAGACACCTAGGGAAATGCCAGCAAGGCTTCATAACCATCCCTTCTCTCTTCTCTTGCATGGTGTTTGCAACACCTATGCTCATTTGCGCTCTTTCTTCTCGTCTCCCTCCTTGAACTATTTTATTACATTTAGTGTGTGTGTGCATGCATATGTGTGTGTGTTTCCATGCTGCCATGGTGCACATATAGAGGTCAAAGGACTACTTGTGGGACTCAGTTCTTTCCTTTTACTCTGTGGGTCTTGGGAATGAGACTCATGCTGTCAGGCCTGGTGGGAATACCTTTACCTGCTGAGCTGTCTTTTTGTTCCCCACCTCCACCCCTACATCATTCTAAAAAGTAGATCTAAAACCAGTCTGGTGTGTGGAAATCACAATGAGGGCATGGCCAAGGACTGGCCCACCAGTAAATCATAGTCTTCGAGAAGTCGCAGCAGAGAATTGATGTCTTTTCCTTTAATGCCCATCTCCTGGAATTGGGTGCTTGGATCTCTTGCTTGTAAGAAGTGATTCAGGCAGAATGTTCTTGAGGGCAGGAAGGAATCTGTCCCAGGTTTTCAAGTTATCACTGTAACCGATCTCGAGTGTGTATTAAGCGGTCAGCTATGCATCTTCCAAATGAAATAATAATAATAATAATAATAAAACCCCCCAAACCCACACATTAAGCTACATGTAAGTCAACCTCTGTGTCCCCTCTTGGCTTTCATGGGGTCCATTTATGGCACTGAATTGTTCTACATGGTGACAAAAATCTGCTCCAAGTTCATTCAAGAAACATTTACCATTTCATTTTTTATAGCAAGATTCTAAGAATAATACCTCTTGAAAATTTTTTAAAATTGTTTTTACTATGGTGTTTTACATCATGTATATCTGTGTATCACATGCACACCTAGTGCCACCAAGACCAGATGAGGGAACCAGATACCCTGGTAATTGGAGTTAAAGGTGGTTGTGAGCCACCATACGGGTGCTGGGAATCAAGCCCAAGTTCTCTTGAAGAGCCGTCAGCTGTTCACTACTGAGTCATCTTTTCAGCCTGGCTTTTATTTCTTCTTCATCATCACCTTGGGATCTAGAGCACTGGTGAAAGTGGAGTCGTAGTTTAATAAGACTTTGATCTAAAACCACTTTAGTTCCAGTCCCATCAAAAGATGAAGACCTGGAGCCTTGCCTGGGTTGTAGGCCTCAGTGCTAAGGACTTCTTTGCCTCATGGAGATTTGGGGTCAGATGTTGAGGACAGGGGAAGAAGAAAAACAAAAGTTTGTTTTTGGAATAGTGGGAAAAGGAACTGTTCCTGAGAGGGGACTATTGTAAGACTATCAGTTTAGAAACCGTGAAACAGGAGAACACGTGGTTCAAAGCTTATCGGTAGCCGTGAGCCAACGTATGGGCGCCTGCTTTTGTAGAGCACCGCAGACAGCCAGAGAAGTAAGACAGTTCTTCTCTCCCACTTCCAAAGGCTTGAACTCTTGAAGCAAAGGTCCAGGAGAGAAGCTGCTGCCTTCTCCTACATTTGGGTGTTTTCTGATTATTATGACCCATTTTTTTATTGACAGCTCTATTAGATTAAAGAGCATCTAAGGCCTCAGTCAGGCACAGGTTTGATATTGTCTAGGAGGGTATTTCCCTAGAGCATTAAATGACCAGGGAATATCCACCCTTGATGTGAGTGACATGGGCTGCGGGTGGTGTGTCTCAGACTGAATAAGAGATGAAAAAGGAGGAGCAGCATTCACCTTTCTCTGCCCTTTGACTCGAGAGGCCATGCCAACCAGCTGCCCCACATACTCCTGGTCCCATCCATGCCTTCTCCTCCGTTATGAGGTATGTCTTTTGAACCACAAACCAAAATAAATCCTTCCTCCCATAAGTTCCTTTTGTCAACTAAAGTAACTAACACGCTGCCAATCCTTGGGTTATAGATACATCATCCTAATGTCTGCCTCCATTGGCACACAGTGTCCTATCTGCTGTCTGTGTCTCTCTGTGCATTTTCCAGTCCCATCGGATTTTGGGTTTTCCCTATTCATCTCATTTCATCTTATCTGATGCCATACGCAATGACTTCCTTTCTAATTGAGTCATGTTAGGAGGAGGTACCAAGGGTTAAGACTTGAACGCAGCTTTTGTTTAGGGGAGTGCAGTTCAGTTCATGACACACGTCATCAGGCAGACCCTCGTCCGCCACATGGACTTGTGTTGTCATGGGCTTTGGGACTCTCCCACTTCCCAATCACTGCCAACACATGGCCCATGAGTAAACAGGGCTCCCAGAGAGAACCTTGGTGACTCACAGTGTCGCAATCAGTCGGCGTAGAGGGGGATTAGTAAGAAATTGTCATCTAGAATAAAGCCACCTGATTTCTTTGTAAACATGTGTCAGAGGGCATTTAGAACTGTCATAGTCAGCCCACTGCTTCACGTTGGTGGGACTACTAAGCAAATTACACACTCGTGTCTTTTCGGGGGGAGTCTCTTATTCATCGCTCTTCCTGTGCCCCGTTGTGAGGGTGTTTGCTCACCCACTTTCATTTCAGCACCGGCCTTGATTGTTTCGAAAGCTCACGATGTCCCGAACACCCATACATCCTCCCGTCGCCCTGGTTAGTCATCTGCTATCACTTTTCTTTCATTTAACTCACGTAATCAATCATGTTTTTGCTAAGGTGAAAGTGTCATAGGAAAACTGTTCTGCTGATTTGGCGACTCATTCTGTTCCTTCCTGCCATTTCTAGATGTGAGAGGGGGAAAACCCTTTTGAGTAGGACCTTAACGAAGGTCCAATGGGGCGACAGAACGTAGTCATAAAGCACCCTCGATGTTCTGCAGCTGCTGTCTTGCTCTCTGTCTATTTTATTTTTCTGGAGAAGGAGATCCTCGCCCACTGGGATCCTAGAAGCTGCCTCTTTCTAGTGACGTCACCATCCTTCCCACGGCCACTGGCTTTGTTCTGCATGAATCACCGCAAGCTTGACATTTGCTGAGTATTCTGCTCCTTTCCTCTGTGGATCCAGGTCACAGGCTCAGAGTGTGTTGGAGCTGGGTTTATTCAGTTGAGTAATGAGCCCCCCTGGAGTTAGCATGGATAAGTCATATCCCTTTAAAAATTCTATGTAGAAGCACTAACTTCCGGTGCCTGGTGCCTCAAAAGGTATCACTGGTTAAAATGAGGTCACGTGGGTGGTTCCTAAGTCAGTCTAGTATCCTTATAGAAAGAGATCAGGACATAAACCTGTGCCAAGGAAGATGATTTGAAGACTCAGGGGGAAAGACTGCCATCTACAAACCAAGGAATGACTTGCCAATGCCTTCATTTTGGAGTAGCCTCCAAAGCTACGAGGAAATAGCTTGATACATTAAGCCATCCAGCTTGTGGTACTTGCTACTAAAATCCTAACAAATGAATGCAGGGGGAGGCAGGTTGAATAAACAAAGTGACCTTTTGAACGATGTCACACTTCCTGTACTTAGCCTCTTTTCGCCTCGTTGTGAGAGAAACACTCAGTGAACAACTTGAAGAGGGAAAGGTTTCAGATGACTGATGGTTTCAGACGTTTCGGTTCCACGGTCGCTTGGTCCCAGGGGATTGGGCAGATTGGTGGCTAGAGAATGTGGTAAAGGACAGTAGCTTAGACCAGGTATGGCAGGAAGTGGAGGAGGCAGTGCTGCTGCTTGACAGAGAAGATGAATTCATATCTACCCATGTCCCCCCACTGCCATCTCCAGTGCATCCTTGTACCTGGCCCTCAGTGTTTCAACTCTTGGTCCAATTCTAGCTCTTATGATACTATGCTGTGTTTGGTAGAAAATAAAAGATGACATTGTGTTTGGTAGGAAAAATGATGACACTAACCTACTTCCTTTCATGAGTGCAGTTTAGTTGGCATGCCAACAGCAGTGTCAATTCTATTGCCATTTTCTGCAACACCGAAGGAGAATTGATGGGGAAGCTTTGTTAACCAATTATCTTCAAGAGGTGGGACCAAGTTAGGATATGGCTTTCTGGGACCCAGAGAAAAACGGGCACATGGCCCAGGTGTTCTCTCTCTGTGGTTCCCACGCAGCACAGCTGAGCTTGGACTTCTTGTTCCTGTTTCGTGAGTTTTTCCCTTAAAATAATATATATGTTTTATATATAATTGCTTTATCTTTTAGCTAGCCTGGTTATTTCCTGACTTGAGCTAACTTCTACAGAGAATATTCTGGTTTTTTTTTTCAGCTATAAAGATGAAAAAATGTTATCAACACAATCCAAACCAAGTGTATTTTCAGCCCCTTTCCTCCTGTCATGATAAGCCAGAATATTTGTTGCCAGAAATGGAAAACAGCTTTCCCATCAGCCAGATGATGGTAGTGTTCAAAGTGCCACTCGTTTGCCATGTGTGAAAAGTTAAGCATTGAAAACAGACAGGCTGGTTCTGCTGAAGCCGTGGTCGCTGGGAAGCCAAGGAGATACTTGGAGGCATTGGAGCAGAGCTGTGAAGATGGCGTTGCTGGCAGGCTAAACAGTGTCTTTTCACAAGGCTTTGATTCAAGACCCCTGGTTTGCTCTGAGAGTAGACATGGCTAGTCAGCAAGTGGAAGAGAGAAGAGCCTGAAGTCAACTCCCCAGGAGGCTTCCTTTGTGTTCCAGAATTAATTCCAGTCCCTCTGACTCTTGGACTTCTCTGGCATCTGACACCAAGTTTCCTAGCATTTCAATTACTCTGTCTGACTCTGTTGAGTGAGATCCCCAAGAGTGTTGCTGTTGTGTCTAATGTCTGTGTATATATTTGTGTGCAGGTGCCTGTGCACATGTGTGCCCTTACATGCTGGTAGAAGCCAGTGGGCAACTTCAGTGTTGTTCCTCTTGTACCACCTACTTTTTTCCCTCTTGGATACAGGGTCTCTCATTGGCCTGGAACTTGCCAAGTAAGCCAGATTGGCCCGCAAGTCCCAGGGACCTGTCTGTCTCTCTTTCCGCAGTGCTGGGATTACAAGTGTGCAACCACGCCTGGCTTTTTAAAAACTCGGGTTTGAACTCAGGTCCTTGTGCTTCTGAGGTGAACACTTCACTAACTGAGGCCTCTCCTTAGGCCTCTGTGAGTTCCTGATGGAAGATCAAAGTGTCTCAGTAGACCGGGCCTTCATGAGAAACTGAGCTTCCACAGATGTCTAGAATTATTCCATCCATTTCCTACTCGTATGAGGAAATAAAGAACATTCTTTGGATTTTTGTGTGTCAGTGCTGCTCAGTTTCTACCTCTGTTCTGTCAGAGGCCTTCTGCCTGTAGGGTGATCTCTGGGCAGTTTTATCATTCTGTCTGTGAAACTAAAGAAGGAATCTTTTTGGTCAATAGACAGAGACATTTTAAGAGATAGCAATGCAGGCTTCAGAAATTAGATGATTAACTTAGGAGCCTAATCTCCCCCACACCAAGCCAGACTAAGCAAAAACAAAAACAAACAAACAAAAAGTTTGTTTTTTTTTTTTAAAAAATCAGATTTACACTCAAGGCTTTAATTGCTAGTTTTTTGGAAAACTCACCCACTTATATCAATCACACCACCAGAGACTCTTGGCAATTCAATACTTAGAATCCCCCCTCTACTTCATTGCTAATGCCTGGGAAGTGAAGGTGACATCAGGACTGTCTACATTCGAGAGGCCAAAGGCCACCTTACCCAATTAATTTTGTTTTTCTCCTGCACCTCAGATTCAGGTGAAATAATCACATTCCCTTGCAAGGGCAGCATTCCGCTGAGTCCCACCTCCTCTGTAGATTCAAGATCATCAGTTTGTCTTGAAGGTGGGTGTTCTTTTTTGGCAGCAAGAAGTTCCAGCTGACAGAGACAAGCAATTGAAGAGGAGCTCGGGGTGGAGAGAAGGACACACCTTCACGCACACCCTTTTCTTCCCTGCTTGAGTCACCTCCATCTTACCCCACCCACGGCTGCCCCGGCTCCAGCTTTTGAGAGAGCAGTCACAGTAGACCTTGCTCTTCTTCAGATGAAAGGCCAGAAAGAAGGCACCTATTACATGCCTGTGAGCACAGAGACAAAGGCCTGGCCACTGACACTCTCCCCTCCCACTAGCTTGAGTCTTAATGGTAGGTTTAATTTCCTTTTGCTATTTGAGAGAAAGGGGGGGAAAAAAAATCCAAAGCAGGCAGAACAAGGGTGTGAGGAGCAGTGGCAATGGGGGGGAGGCAACAGCTTCGGTATTCGTGGTTAATCAGGTGTGTCTCTCTTTGTGTCGCATCTGTCTGTTACTGTTGCAAGGCCACATGTGAAAGAAACAGAAGGGAAGGTCCATTCATGTTCAAAGCCACCAGCACTGAGCTCTGTTTGGTTCTCCTCAGGGTGGGAAAGCTTGTCTGTTTAACTTTCCCTATTATCGGAAGCTGTAATTTGACTCTATTAGCCCACCCTCGTCATTTTAGCCTGACAAACACGGGCTACATCCAGAAGGCCTGTAAATCTGCTGGGAGAGGGAGGCCTTGTCTTTGGCGTGCTTTGCTTCTGGGATTCCACTTTGCTTGTCAAGGAAGAGAACACTAGAAAGAGAAGTTGAGGAGTACCCTGGTCCTGCCCTCCATGCTGAAGCTACCGGGCAGTGCTGATAGCCTCTCCTAGCTATGTCTGGTTGGGTGACTTCCCTGTCCCATGCCTAGAGCATGCTCACCTCCGAACTTGTGTATCTCAGGAGTCCCACATAGTCATGGTGCCTGCATCAGAACTTAGTCATCTCCCTGGCACCAAATCCTGCCCCTGGATCCTTCCATCCCCCGCCTCCCTCTCAAGTCGTGTTCACAAGGGAGGAGGAAGTGGCTTCTGGTCTGTTTTCTGCCACCCCAGCCTGCCAGACATGACTCTTCTTGGCTCATGTAGAAACAGTTGACACAGACACACCCATACTTCCCTATTCCAGGGTACCAGACCACTTTACAACGTGGATTCTGAGTTCTGATCTCAAAGCTACTCCTTCTAACCTGGTGCTTCGGGTTTCCAGCTGGTTCCTTTGGGGATGCTGTCTTCTGGTCTTTGGGCTTTAGGTTCAGCATTTTGTAATCAGGTGATTGGCCATCATCAGATTTTTCAAGACTAGGGAGCATTGCTGTCACCTTTCTGTCCTGGAAAATGGGCCCTTATCACAGACTGAATACAAAGTCCACAAGCTTGGAGCATGCTCACCATGAATATTAACTTCCACCCTGTGATTAGTGGTAACTGTCCACTTGACAGAATCTAGAATCACTTGGAAGATAGGCATCTGTGTATGCCTTTGTAGGATTGTCTTGACTGCACGGAGATAGGAAAACACCCACTGTACTGGCTGGCTTTGAGTGACAACTTGACACAAGCTAAAATCATAAGAGGGGAAGGAGCCTCGGTTGAGGAAATGCCTCCATGAGGTCCAGCTGTAAGTTTTTTTCTCAATTAGTGATCAATGCGGTAGGGCCCAGCCCATGGTGGGTGGTGCTGTCCCAGGGCTAATGGTCCTGAGCTCTGTAAGGAAGCAGGCTGAACAAGCAGTGAGGAGCAAGTCAGTAAGCAGCCCTCTGTGGTCTGTGCATCACATAGTGCCTCCAGGATCCACCCTGCTTGAGTTCCTGCCCTGACTTCCTCAGCAATGAACAGCAATGCGGAAATGTAAGCCTAATAAACATTCTCCTCCCCACCTTGTTATTTGGTCATGGTGTTTCATTGCAGCAATAGAAATTCTGCCTAAGACACCCACTGTGGGCGGACCATTCCTTATGCAGGGAATCCTAGAGAAAACCAGCTGAGCATCAGCACTGGTTCATCCCTTTCTGTTTCTGCCTGTGGATGTGATGTTACCCGCTACTTCAAGCTTTGGCTTCTCTGCCATAATAGATTGTACTTTGAACTGTGAAATAAAATAAACTCTTGTGTCAGGGTATTTTACTTCAGCATCAGGAAGAGCAACTAAGACACATATAGTCATGTTCTTATGGTAAAGCTGGAGCTGGGCTTTTGGAGTTGTCTTAGGGTTTCTATTGCTGTGAAAAGACACCATGACAGTGGCAACTCTTATAAAGGAAAAACATTAATTGGGATGGCTTATAGTTCAGAGGTTTAGTCCATTATCATCATGGTGGGACATGGCAGCATACAGGCAGACATGGTGCTGGAGAAGGATTTGAGAGTCCTATATCTTGATCTGCAGGCAACAGGAAGTGAACTGTATCACTGGGGGTAGCTTGGGCATCAGAGACCTCAAAACCCACCCCCACAGTGACATACTTCCTTCAACAAAGCCACACCATCCAATAGTGCTACTCCCTATAGGGCCATTTCCTTCCAAACCATCACATGGGTGTTGTGTGTACAAGCATGGGCACATGTATGTATGCATGTCTTATAAAAATGAATGTGGCTGCTCTTCCATGTTATGGGTAAATCATCAGCACTGGCTGAGGTTCCTGTCTGCTGGCCTGTGCTGGTGGTCGTGGCTGCACAATCAACCAGCAGCCTTTGTCGCCCTGATGCAGAAGAACATTGTAAAACTATCCCACTGCCTCATGCTCTGTTTCCTCCCTCCATATCTTCAGATTTCCAAATTACAATGACAACAGTAGGCAAAAATCTTGCTCCTCGCGTGTGCCTTATATTCCCGAGATGGCTGGATAAATCAAGCCAGCAATAAGGGAGCAGGGCTGAAACTGGAGACTAACAGTGTCCAAATCCCAAATGTACAGCTTGATAAGTCTTCTCTCTCTCCTTCCCTCTTTCTCTCCCTCCCTCTCTCCTTTCTTTTCTCCCTTCCTCCTTCTCTCCCTCCCTTCTTTCCTTTCTTCTTTCTATCTTCCCCTCCCTCCCTCTCTCTGTGTCTGTTGGACAGGGTTTTGATGCATAGTCCTAGCTGGCCTGGAACTCACCATGTAGACCTAAATCACCTCAATCTTGTAGCCATCCTCCTGCCTCTGCATAAAATTTACCCTGGGATTATAGATATGTGCACTTGGCTCAATGAATTATTTTTCACACTCATGTTTATCCTTAGTCACAGGATTAAGAAACAGGATGTTACTTCATACGTGGAGCTTTTGATAGTTCTACTTCTGTGGCCTACAACTGTACTACAATCAAAAACCTGTTCTTGTGTAATACAAGATGTCCAGGGATAGGAAGGTTCCTATTGGCTAGAAGGAAATTGTCATGGCAAGATCTGAGGGTGACGTGGGTCAGTCAGCCTTTTAGACTGGATTTTTGGGACCAACAGGTGGGCCTGGGACAAAGAAAGTCCTGGCATCCTTACCCCTTTATGAAGCTGTGACAAAGTACATGTGATATAAAAATAATTACTGTCTTAAGCTTGTAGCTCAATAGTGTTGACTACAGGTCACCCTGCTGTCCATCGTCAGAAATCTTTTCATCTTGCAAACCCGAAATGCTTTACCCATGAAATAAAAGAGAGGCCCTATTGCACACTCACTTTCCCACAGCTGCCATTCTAGCGGTCTGTGTGTTTGATGGCTGTGGCACCAGCTCAAGAGAATCCTGCAGTCTTTGTCTGCTGCAGCTTTTCTCATTTAGCGTTGTGTCCTCCGTTTATCCACATAGTAGCCTCTAAGAATCTATTGTCTTTTGCTGGGTGTGATAGTGTGCATTTGTGATCCCAGCACTTGGAAGGCTGAGGCAGGAGAGGTGTAAGCTCTAGGTTAGGCTGGACTTCCTAATGGGTTCCAGGCAAGCCTGAGATATGGTCAAGATGTGGTGTCAACTCTCCGATACACCCCAACAAAATTTAAAAAACAAAGCAAAACAGCCACCACTACTACAAACAAACAAACTAAAGCAAAGTAAAAAATATATATATATATATATATATATATATAAAGCCAAAACCCAAATATAACAAAAGAAAAAAACCCAAAGAACCTTTTAAGGCAGAACAAAATCCTACTGTTTGTATAACTGCATTTGGTTTATTCCCTCAGGCTCTGGTGGACACTTGGGTTGTTTCTGCCTCCTGACTGTTGTGAAGTAGGCTGCTGTGCACACGGATGTGTAAGTGGGTCTCCCAGCCCCCCCTTTCACCTCTGCTGGGTACACACTTAAAGATTGTGTGCTAACACTATTTACTCACATTTAGTTAGATTTGAGGAGCTGCCCTAGTGTTGGCCATGACAGTCACATGGCTCAGAGTTCTTTTTCCTGTGAGTCTCCTCTTGGTCAGCCTTTTAACAATGTGAGATGGGGCCTGAGGTCTGGACTGAATCCAGGGGCAATAGTTAGGACCCCATATGTACATATCCATGTTGGGGAGCTCCGAGCCATTGAGACAGGATGGAGTGAAATCAAGGCAATTCGTGTCGAATATATGGAGATACCTGTGAGGAAAGGAGCCATTTTTTTTTATGAAGATAATGATTTTTTTCTCCTTAATTTCTGGAAAGGTGGAGGGCGAGAGATTTATTGATTTTTAGGTATTGGCAGGCCTCGCACCTGTCCGGTGTAGCTCCTCAAGATTTCCTCTGGGGTTTCTGGTCTAAGTGTGGGAATATTTACAGAACAGATGGCAAAACTAAAAAGAACAAAATAAGGGTAGGGGGAGGGGCCGTGATTAGATTAGAAGGCTTATACAGTAAAAGCAAGAGAAAAAGGGTCCTTGGAACTTTTTGGAGTGTGGTGTGGGCTCAGCTGCAGATTCTGATGCTGGAAGCAGCTCGTGCCATGAGTACGCAGGGGCTTCTTGAAGTACTGTCAAGTATTTCTGCTTTGTTGCCTTGGCTGAGCTAGTGTTACCATCCACCTGAAGGACACGAGCCACCAGGGTCAGGACTCTAGAACCACAGAATTGAAAGACATCTCCATTTCACTGAAGGAACACCCTGTCTCCAGACCCATTCTCTTAGGTTTTCTCCCATCCCATCATAGAAAACAAATGTCTCTCTGAGAATACTCAGTCCTCAGGCCAGGCATTCAGCACCTTTACCACTGAGCCATCTTTGCCTGTTGGTACATAAGATGGACCACTCATGCATTCATTCCGGCTTACCATGTGATCATACGTGTACAAAGAGGGCTCTGATGTAGGGCTCACCCTCCATCTCCCACCCTGACACCACATTTTAGTGAGCAAACATCGCAGGAAAGGGGTTCCAGCTGCCTTAGAAGTGTGTCTAAAGCAGAGCAGAGTCCAGGAACAATGGCCGCTGTCCCTACCGCCATCTTTACACTGGTCAAAGCAAGAAAGCAAAACTTTGGATAAGTTTGGACATTGACCTTTTTTGCTATTAGCATCATGCTAACCCATTGGAATAATTTTTTTTTCAGATGTACAAAATGCAGGTTTTATTCTTGTTGATATTGGGAGGATGGTGTTGTCAGGTGAAACAGGGTTGTTTCCTAGAGCTTTCGGTATAATCGGGTTTGCATAAAACTAAAGATAGGTTGTCTGCTAATAATTATATTCAAGAGACAGCAAGCGTTCAGGTGAGGAGAAATGTACTCTTCGTACTACTTGGTCAGTCAACTGAATCCTTATTTCCTATTGTCATGGGCATGACAACAGTCACTGTGGCACCTATGTGTTTCAGTTCTTGTATTGTTTCTCACAGCCACTTCTATTTGACAGACACTGCAACTGGAGCTTAGAGTCCCGGGAACTGGCCCAGGTCACAGCATTGGGAAGTAAGAGAGTTGGTGTCATACTTCTTTCTCCCGTGGTTCTGATAAAATGCTCTGAGTAAAGCAACCTGAAGAAGGAGACACTTCTCTGGCTCACAGTTCTAGGGTCCAGTCCATTGTGGTGGGAAGTTCTGATAGCGGGAGTTTGAGGTCACTCGAGGTCACATTGCATCCACAACCAGAAAGCAGAGAGCAATGCATGCTGGGACCCCAGCCAACCTTTTCAGGCAGTCCAGGACCCAAGCCCAAGGAATGGTGTCACCTACTTCCCGTCTCAGTTAACCTGATGAAGATAAGCGGCTGACACCTCACAGGTGTGCCCAAAGGGTTGTCTCCTAGGAGACAATTCCTATCAAGTTGATAATTAGTATTCACTGACTGGAATTCAGGTCTGTGACTGTTGGTTTTCATTTCGTGCTTATAGTGCTAACTTTACTACTCATGTTAGTTCTGATTTTAGAAGTAGAAGGTAAGCAGAAGCTGCAGTGGGAAATGTTAAGGTTTTGGTTTTTTTGTTTGTTTGTTTTGTTTTTAAGTTTCTCTGCCTTGCTGGGAAAACATGCCTGCATCTATCCGGAAATTGAAGTGTCAAATGACAGGGCTGGGGAGGCTCGCTGATTGGTCCCCATTGGCCTGTGTGCTGCTGCTAAGTGAGCCGAGAAACCACCGCTTTCAGGTGAGGAGACTCTCAGGAAGTTGTGGGCCATCTCTTTCTAAGCAACTCTAGAACTACAAATCCAATGTCACTGAAGGTTCTGTTGGTTTCCGCCTTGAACTCCCATCTGATTCTTCCATAAATCAGCGAAAAGCAACAAAACAAACAAACAAAGCTTCCTCTGTAGTGTTGCACAAGACTGCCTGCCTGAGTTCCTATGGCAGGTTTGCACTTCGCAGTCTGGGTCACCAAGCTGCCCATTGTCCTTCGGTCTTGGCAAGTTAGAGTTATTACCCTCCTCCACCCCTCCAATATCCCAACCCTCCTCCCTGCTCCTGATGCTTTAGAAGACAAGCCCTGGCCATGTTCTCATGCTCTTTTCCTTCTACGTGATTCTTTCTCTTCCTCCTGCCCCTTCCTGTCGTGGTACCAGGAAAGCCTAACACTAAATACCTAACTGAAGCAACTTCAGAGAGTACAGATTTATCCTGGCTCACAGTTTGATGGCCTAAAACTCACCGCTGTGAGGAAGGCATGGCTGTGGGTAGCTCTATGGGAGCAGAGATGTGAGGTTGAGACCCCTCACATCTCAGTGGACCAGAAAACAGGGAGAGGTGCCTATTGGTGCTCAGCAGGCTTTGTACTTTTCGTCTTTCATTCCATCCACTCTAGCCACACCCACATCTCAACAGCTCCTCCTCTCTAGAAATACCCTCACACCTCACCTAGAGACGTGCCTCATTAATACCTTAGGAGTTTGTTCATCCAATCCCACTGATGAGATTCACCATCATACCATGGCTTTATCCTGACGATGTCCGGCCCCAAGGCTCTCATCTTGCAGAACTAGAATGACGTGGAAAAGCCAGTCCACAGTCCTCTAGACATGCCTATCAGCATTTTAAATTCTCAACTCGAATACACTGCTGCCCAGACCACGGGATATGGGCTATCAACTCAAGTAGGAAATGTCAGCTGGATAAGAAGAGGATGGTTTCTAGTCTTTTCAATACATGAACTCCTTGTGATAGGAGACAAAAGGCCGTCTTACTTGGCGGCTTTGTTTGGTGGTATTACTACACAGAAGAAAAGGGTTGTCTTCTCTAGTTTCTGAGGCTTTCTTTGCTTTGTCCCATGCTTCATTGACTCGTTTTCTCCTCCTCTATTTTCCAGTGTCACGCCCACCCTGTCTTTATTTGTCATGTGGAGAATGTCTACATGGGAACAAGGATACTCTTCCTAGGACCTTGTACAAAACTGAGGTTTTTCATCACATCCATCTTTCTTTTCTCCCATATTCCAGGTGAAAAGAAGGCCTCCCGCTTTCCTCTTTGCTGCCTCAGAAGTGGGGTGGCTGCTCAGCTGTGCAGGGAGGGAGTCAAAGAAAGCTCTCTCTTAAGAGACCTTAAGAGGTTTGGGTGGCCCTTCTCGCAGCCTGCACTGTCCCCCACAGTTTGTTTCCCATCTTGGAGGTCCAAGTTGAGGATCTTGTGCTTGGGCATCTGTTTCTTCTACAGGGATTATCTCTGTCTGGTGACAGACAAAAAATGATGGGACAGCAGGCAAGGGACAGAATAGTGTGGAGGGTGTGCTGGAAGGACATCAGTGAGTGTCGTCTGTGGCAGAGGCTGTGAACATGGGGACAGGTCTCTCTGCTCCAAAGGGCAGGGGTAGCTTAGCGCTCAGGTCTGTGTTTAGGACGTGCAGGGTCCTCAGCCTGTTGTTTGAAACCTCAGGGTGAAGAGAAGCGTAGGGCCCACAGGTCTGCCCCTCCTCCCAGGGCTCATATTGATGATAGCTTGCTGTTTTTGGCAAAACATCTCCAGCGAAACATCCTGTTTGTTCCTGTGCTCCCTCTGCCCGCCTGGTGGTTAGCTATAGGGCCATTGTTTACTGGTAATTTTCCACCTGTCTGGGGGAATTTCCATTGTGCAGCAGTTAGGTATATAAGGTTTTTCCTAAGCTTGAATAAACGGCATTCGGCATTCTCGCCTCACGAATGACCTCATCTCTTGTGTGTTCCTTTAATCTCCAGGCCCTTGCCTGGCTCTCAAACGGTACCATAGAGAGTAACGCAGGCGGTACAGGGAAGAACTCAGGGGGGTGAGAAATAGGGACTTTATGCCTACAGATTGAAATGAGTGCAAACAGGGGCCACCCCGAATCCACAGCCAAGTCACTAAAACTTTGCATGAAATATTGACGTCTTTGATCTACCACCCAAGTGATCTCCTCCCTGCTTCTCCAGTCACTGCCACATTGCCTCTCTCGCCTCTTGCTTCAGACTTCAAGACCTCTACCTCCTTGTTGCCATCTAGGCTTGGGGCTGAGTTAGAAGAGAGCAGACTAAGAAAGGCCCTTCTCCAACCTAGACACAGGGTAGATGAGAGAACTGGTGATGTGACTCATGGATGCTTCATTTGCTCTGGATATGAATGCTTCCTTTAAAAAATAGTTATTATTATGTTGTTATTCTGATGTTAAGCTGGGAGCATCCATCCCAGCCCCCTGGCCTGGGAGTTGCGTTGCTCTGGACTCCAAATCCCAGCATGCCAGGTCCTGACCCCCTCCCCGGGGAAGGGACAGGACCACTCCTACAGGGTATTTAAGTGGGCGCTTGGAGGAGCACATGGTCCTGGGTTTTGCATGTGCTCTCCGGTTTTCTGTCTCCCCTGCCATGCTCTCGGCCACCCAAGAGTGCTGCATTTATTAAAACATGGGCATTTTAATTCGGTTTGATTTGGCCTGAATGGATTTCTGTGTGCCAGCGGAGAGGATTTTTCTTAACAGTTATGTGTGTTTATGTGTAAGTGTTTACACGTGAGTGCAAAGTGCTCCTAGGGTCCAAACAAGAGTGTCAGATCTCCCAGAACTGGAGTTACAGGTGGTTATACGTTGCCTGACATGGATACTGGGAACCAGACTCCAGCCCTCTGCAAGCGCAGTGGGCACTCATTCCCACCGAGACATCCTTCCAGCACAGAACCTTTCTTCTTCCTTACCGTGTGGATACAGGAGGGTCCACTGACACATCCAGAAACTGTATGTGAGAGTGTGGCAACTAGTAGCCCAGGGCATCATGGGAGAGGAAATACCTTGAGTTGGCTGAAGTTACAAAGGGGACCAGACTGTAAGAGTCCTGACACTGGATGTGTAAGGGTTATCTAGATCTCCAAAGGACAGGGAGGCCCAACTGTACCAAGTGTCTTGGATGAAGGGGCAGTGAAAAATTCAACCACTGTGTGACATGAAAAATCCGGAGGCCAGAGGTGGGTTAGGCGCCTCCACTGGGGACAGAAAGGTGCTGGAGAGCACAGCCAGGGACATTGGAAGGGGGTGGCTTACCCAGTGAGTAAGATGTCCCTCAGAAAAACTGCAAAGATGGAGGAAAGAGGAACCAAAAGAGAGAGAGAGAGAGAGAGAGAGAGAGAGAGAGAGAGAGAGAGAGAGAGAGAGAGAGAGAGAGAGACAGAGAGAGACAGGCGGTTTCAAGACAAATGGCTACTTAGGGAGCCAGCTGGGGACCGGTTCTGAAAGGTCAAAGGAACGTGCGCCTGTATTCTGCTTCCTTCCCATATTTTAGTTCCTTGTTTTCTCTTCCCTGTTCCCTTGAGCCCTCTGTGGAAGGTAGACCCTTCCTCAGGAAAGAAAGGCTTTGTTAAAAACCCACCCTTGATGCAAGCCATGAAAATGAGGGAATGAACCAGAGGAAGGGGCAGCAGCCGCAGCGTGGAGTTTTGGGATGACATTGGTGTTGGTCACAGGCTTCCCTTTGCCTGTAATAGGAGTCATGCGGCTTAAAAACCCTGGCTGCTGATTTGAAAATTTACCTCATGCAGTGATTGATAATAAAAGCTTTCAGGAATGAATAAAAAAGGGGGGAGGGGCTGAGGGTGAGCAAGGGCTGAGGGAAACGGAATTGTTGAAAATGGGATATCTGAAGCGCCACTCAACTTTGTCTGAATGGAGCTCTGATGTCCACACTTGCTGTTTGTGTGACAGGTAGGGAAACTGAGGCACAGAGAATGAAAGGAGGCTTGCTAAGTCTCTCTCTCTCTCTCTCTCTCTCTCTCTCTCTCTCTCTCTCTCTCAGTTTTAGGGCCGGGATCTGGGTTAGGCAAGAAGGAGGGTCTCCTACTTTCAGTGGCCATTTGCTAATTTTGAGCAAGGTGTTGCTGGGGTCATGAGGCTACTCGGAACTGAGCAAGCTGGAAGTTGTGTCTGTATATATGCACACTTGATGGTCATGCCTCAGGAGCAGTCCAGGGTCTCTCACTGGCCTGGGACTTACCAGGCAGGTTAGGCTCTAGGAATCTTCCTGTCTCTTCACCCTGCCAGCACTTGGACTGTACATGCCTGGTATCCCATCTCCCCAAACATGGCTTCTAGGGACCAAACTCAAGTATGCGTGCTCGAAAGGCAAGCAGTATACTAAACCATCAGCTCACAGAAGAAGACCAACAGAACAAAATTAAGGCATTCTACCCGACAGGGGCTTTTTCCCAAGTGGGAAGGCATTCTCTGTCTCTCCCTCACCCGTTTTTGCGTCAAGGTCCTTTCCAAAAGGCATGGAGTCTTTCACAAGCCTTTCAAGCCTCCTGGCTTTGTTACCCTTTTCTTGGTTGGACTTTGGTTCAGATATTGACAGAGGCATGTCAGGTGCAGCCCAGCATCAGTTCTTCTAAAGTTAAGAGATAAAGGTTAGAGATATGGTCTATCCTGTTCACTACTGTCAGGAATGGGGGAGAGAGAGAAGACTTGGTAGTGATCACCGTGTCTGCTGTATCCTTACAAAGCCCAGCTCGGTGATAGCTTTAGTCTCCCAGAGAGAGCAGAGACTCTGCAGTGGTGAGTTCAAAAACACACAGCCCAAACACTTGTTGAACTTAAAAAACATTCTCAATTCCCTGGGCCCATCTCCAGAAGCATTAACTCAGCCAGCCTGGGAACAGCTGTTCTAGAAGGTTCCCTCTTAGCACCCTGGAACAGCTGTTTGGAATGGAGTCTTTGGACAGTAAGGATTTTGATACCATGAGAGCACTGGATGCTTGGGTGGGAAAAGGTTGTTCAAAGAGCCAAGTGAATAGTTGTGATCTCCACCTAGGTGGTCATGGAGAGATTTCACCCAAAGGTCCTTCACACTGACCTGCAGAGAAGCTTGGATTTCACACTCGAGGTCAGAAGGCTGAGTGCCGGCTGCCCTCGAGGACAGCCAGCTCCCAGCAGGTTCATCAGCCTCTCTCACTCCCTGCCTTTCCTGGGCCGTGTGGTTTGGTCTCCTGAACTGACCTATCCACACAGGCGGCTGACTCTGTTCTTGGCCCAGGAATAGGGGAGAGCCTTACATAACCATGGAGCTGGGCTCTTGGAAGGAAAGCCTTTGCTGTGTGAAGAATACGGGGCCAGCTCTCAACAGAGGAGGGACATGGTTCCCAGGATGGCTTGGAGGGAGTGGCACCTGAACTTGAGGCCCAGAGCTGTCATAGTACAGTGTTTATTTTTGACTCATCCAGAGCTTACCCAGTATACACGTGACTGGCAGCCTCATGTCCTAAAAGTTCATCCCCAGGCAAGGTTTCAGTTGCTCTCTTGGGCTTGCGTAAAGATTCAGTTTTGGTATTTTAAAGGATTTGCTGAGTGAATGAAACAAATAAAATAAAAGAAGAGGACATGACGGCTCCTAAAGGATGGAGAAGATTTTTATTGTAGATATAATTGGGAAAAGCAGGCCGAGGGAAGAGTCCAGGCTGAACATGGCCAGCAGACTAAAGTGGACCATGAGAGGAGAGAGGAGGAGGGAGAGTAAGAGAGGAGTTGTTGACCAAGAGAGGTAGCCTGGGCCAAGAGACCAAAGTAGCCATGAGGACTGAGTTGTATAGAGGTCTGAAGCTGGGGTAAAAGAAACAGAATCCAGCACCTGGGAGGAAGAGGTTTAGGGAGGGAGGCTGGGTAAAGAGCACTGGGAGGGACCACAGGTACTGAGTGAGACTTGTACTAGGTTTGAGACCTAACGTTGATAACGTCTTCTTAGAATTTGTGTGTTGCTTGCCTTTCTCCCTTTCTCCCCTCCTCCCCCTTCTTCCTTCTGTGCTGCTTGCTGTCTGGAGTCTCCTAGCCAATCGTAAACTAGAGTCTCAGTTCTTCACATTGTGCAATGTTCCCTACAGCTTCGCTCTCAACTTGCCTTGACTTCAAAGAGGACAGCCTTGGCCTTGCACTACTCTCCTGCTTGTGAGATGTGGTGTGTGTGTGTGTGTGTGTGTGTGTGTGTGTGTGTGTGTGTGTGAGATGTGTGTGCTTGCTGCAGGTACAGATCTACAGTTGTCCCAATGGAAAGTACTTGAGTACTTAAACTAAGTGTGTTGAAATGTTGTGTGAGATTTTCAGGGCAGATGTGAATTAGCATATTAACACTTCATACAGGACACCTAAGGCAGACCAAAGAAATGGTGCCACCCACACCTAACTTGGTGAGCCAGTGAATCTGAGCAAAGGGTTAACTTCAGGAGCATGGCTGACTATGGGCGTGATTGAAAAGCCCTTGGCAGCATGGGGAAAGGTTTTCAAAAGCTATATTCCTGGAGCTCTCTGTCTAGCTTGCTTGCAAGTCCTCAGAAAAGTCCCCTTGCCCCATCAACTACTGAAAAGTCCCCTTGCCCCATCAACTACTGAAAAGTCCCCTTGGCCCATCAACTACTTAGTGCTTTGTAACCTTGAGAAGATGGCCTTGTGAACCCAAGTCTTGTGAGACTCCTTCCTCTCTGCCGAAGGAATATCCCAATTCAGAGGACACAGCTGTATACTGTGAGAATTGGAGAGCGACATAGGATCGGAGACGTAGCTTATAAACGGCTTTGTGTAAGACGCCATAGCTGCATTGGCAATGAACACACGGGCAGTCTCATGCAACTTAGTCTTCTTTGCTTTTGAGCCTTTAGAGTCTGAAGTCTGGTTTCTAGGATTGGGCTAAGGTTTCCTAGTAACAGCAGGAGAATGACAGAAGTTTCTGTTTCTAGAAGTTTTTGGCAGTCACCGATGTAAGAGGTTACCTTCCTTGATTGCACTCAGTCCTCACACAGTTTCAGCATCGTCATTTTGACCAGGGAGGAAGGCTTGCATGCAGCTGACTTCTCCAGAGGGAATCTGAGACACAGTCCATTGTAATGGGGAAGGCATGGTGGGGAGCTTGAGGGAGCAGAGTGAGAATGGAAGGAAATGGAGCTGTGTGCTCCAAAACCTCAAGGCCCGCTCTTCATTGCACACTTCCTAAGCAAGCCTCCATCTTCTGAAGGCCTCACAATGGCGCCCCCAGCTGGAGGCCAAGAGTTCAAGCATATGAGCCTGTGAGGGAGCATTTCGTGTGCAAATCACAGCAATGGCTGAACTAAATCTGAAATTCAAATCCACATCCTTCCAGCTCCAGATATTATTCCTAGCCGGTTCACATGCTGGGCTGTGTTGACACAATGCTGGTGACCTCATCTAATCCTGTCTCTGTATGGTTGGGCGGATCTCAAGTCCACATCATTCTGATCTAGACTGTTGGGTATCTACTTGAATTGCTCCCCATCAATTAGAACTTTCCTGGTCACTCTGTTCTTTCTTAAGTCTGCTTCTCCATCACATTCCCTTACTCAGGCTAAAGTGTGGGAGTGACCCTTGACCCTTCTTATATTTTTCGCAGCCTACAAGCTAATTATCAACAGGATTCCTATAATCCAGAAACTCATCTGCCTCTTGCCCTTCTCACAGTTGTCAAGAGTGAGTCAGCCGTTATTATGCTCTTGTGTAAAAATCTTCTGGGCCTTCTTGTTCCTGTAGTGTCAGTTATGAAGCTGCCTCTCAGCTCTAAGCCTAGGTTTCTAGGCTGGAGCTAGGATACTGAAAACCTAACCTCTCCATGTCTCCTGTGCTAGCAGACTCTAACAGTGTTGGGCTCAGCAGCAGGGCTGCTAGGAGGGGGAAAGCAGGGTCTTGCTTCTTCCTGTGTTGTCTGTGAGGACTTCCTATTGGGCTTCGGCTCCCGTGAACAGGACCCTAACCTAGCCATCTCACCACGGCGGTGGCAATTTATTCAGTTCTCTTCGGAATCTTCCGCTCACTGCGGAAGTAGCCCTCATGACACTTCTTCAGTGCCAGTGGAGTCTGGGCTCCAACACTGGGATTCTCTCATGAGCGTCTAACTTTGATAATCTAGTACCTTCCTCTTGTTTCCCCACCCCTAAGGGTGGAGGCAGTGTCCCACCATGGTTACTTCAAAGGCATCTTGGATTTCTATTTCTATCCTTTCAGTTACCAGGGTGGAGATTTTTATTATTATTATTACTACATTAAATTGCATTATTGAAATAACTGGTCTTTTCTGTCACTTTATGGGGTTCTTGTGACTGATAGGCCCCGTCCAGGAAAATGTTTTCAAGACCACTTGCAATGTGGCTTCCTGCCTCTCCTGGAAACACCCCTGTTCCTCTCTTCCTCTCCCAAGCTCTTCTACCCTTCTGAGCTATTTGGCAAATATGTCAATCCCTCTCTCTCTGCTTATAGCTTTCAATATTTCTGCTCCCTCTCCTTCAAAGACTCCTCCACAATTTTGCAGGCCTCTGTTTAGAACACCATGCAGCATTATCTCTTTTGGAAGGCTCTCCCTGAAATCCCTTCATCAACCCACATGCACTCTCTTTCATCTTCTTAATTTTGTCTATTTCCTCCATAGTTCCTATCACCATCTACATTAGCAAGCTTTCTGTTACAATAGAACAAAACAAAACACTCACGACAATGAACTTACGAAGACGGAAGGTTTATTTTGGGCCATGGTTTTCAGTCTGTGGTCACTTGGTTTTGTTGGTTTTGGGACGGTGACCAGGCTGGATATCATGGTGGCAAAGGAAAAATTTTACCTTCTTGCAGTTGGAGAGAAAAGAGAGAAGAGGGGCAGAAGCCTCAGTGGTCCCTTCGGTGGCATGCCCCCAATGACTGAACTTACAGCTCGGCCCTGCCTTCTAAATGTCCCATAGCCTCCCAGTAACACTAGGGCTAGGGACCAAGCCTTGTACTTAGGGCCCTTTAGGGAACACTCAGGATCAAATCACAGCAGCATCAATAGTCTATCTGCCTGGTCACTCATTAATTGGTTCTTTTCTTTTGGTAAAACAGAAGCTGCTAAAGGGTGGAGACCTCTCCCACTTCAGGGCTTTCTACATCTCAGAACGCACGGTGACACCCAGCACCTAAATGCTTCATCCATGTTTGTTGAATGAATGAGCAAGCTGAAGTTGTAAACTCTCAGGACTAAGAATGGCCCCGGTCAAAGTTTTCTGGGTAAGAAGTACTCTATCAACATGCAAGAGACAGCCAGACTGGCAAGGACTAATCTCCACTTTTGAAGAACTAATGTCTCTTCCTCTTTTCTCTAGATTGCTGTCAGTGGACCTAAGAAACACAATCTGATGCTGAATCTGTAGTATGTCCTCTTTACCTTAGATTTCCTCAGTATCATCATGTCTTCTGAAATGATGACATTGAAACTGCCCTGGGCACTCAATAGCACCCCAAGTGACACTCTGCTCCTATGAGCTTAATTCACAAGGAAAGGATCTAAGAGTGTGGGTGGTTGGCCTTTTTGGGGTTTTGTTTGTTTGTTTGCTTGCTTGCTTCTGAGCTACATAGCCCAGGTTGGTCAGGTAGTCACAACACAGACTAGGCCGTCTCAGCCTCCTGAGTAGTAGGATTAAATTATTGGATTTCTGGTATTGTCTCCATGGAGGCTGTGTCTTAACGGGTGTGTGGTACAGACTGGGATACCCTTATTTCTAACAGAAAGTCAAGCTCTCCAATCCAGGAGAGCAATTGGCAAGAGAAGAATTTAAGAAGAAGACCTGACCTCCCAAGCCTGAAGGTTGAACCAGCTCTCAGTCTAACTCCCTGCAAGTTCTCCCTTGCCCTGCATTATGGGGGAGCTCCCTGGATTACAATGGCAGCTGCTGGGTTCTCACGCAGTGATTCACCTGTTCTTTCATGTTTGCCTTGGATTCCAGCCACTTGGGGTTCAGAAGGGGCTGAGCTGGCCCATGTTCTTGGCGAGAGAACACAGGTGTGAGCGGTGTTAAATGCCAGTGGCAGTTATAGGCGCTGATTTGAAACGAGGCTGGCCAGACTAGCTTTCATCGAGTCTTCTTTGCTTGGCCACATGGGACTTTGCACTTAGCAAAGCGAGGGCTGAATAAGGGTCTGGATGGCCTCTTTCAAGGTGCCGTTTTGGCTCTTAAATAATTGAAACAACCCTGTGAGGCCGGGGGCTGTCTACACTGTCTTCAAACTTGGTGACCTGTGAAAGGAGATTCCTAAGTATACAAAACCTGTTCCTCCAAGGATTTGGGTCTGGTCTTTTCTTTTTGTTTTTTGCAACTACGATCATTGTTTGTTGTGCCACATTTGAAATCAAAATCCTGAATTATATTAACTCTTGTTTTTTTCTCAGGATCTATTATTATTATCATAAAATCTAATTAATTGATCCTGTGTGTTGGTGCTTGCGGATGCCAGAAGAAATCACTGGACCCCCTGGCAGTAGTTAGCTGCCTGATTTTGGTGCTGAGAACCAAACTCCAGTCTTCTGAATGAGCACTGAGCACTCTTAACTTCTGAGCCATCTCTCTAGCCCCAATGCTTTAACTCTTAAAGTCCAGACTGCAAGCACATTACAAAAGCACCCAGAATACCCTGCACTGTGCTAGAGAAACATGCATATGAAGATTTTGTTGTTGCCCCGAGGAAGGGCACTGTATTTAGAGAAAAAGGAGATATGAATGCTCACAGATAACAAGACAAGAATATTTAAAGGCATTAAATTGTTTGCATAGGCATGAATGTTACAGAAACTCATGGCTGGGGAGATGCTCCATGGGTAACGGCATTTCCTGTTAAGCCTGATGACCTGAGTTCCATCCCTGGGACTCTCAGAGTGAACAACTCCTGAAAGTTGTCTTATCACTTTCACATATGTATTGTCACCTATGAATGCTTACATGCACGCACGCACACACACACAAACACACGTACACATACAAGTAACAGCTTTGATTTAAAGAAACTTAGAAAATGAATAGATAATTATTGAGCTGTGTACTTTGAAGAAGGCTTCCCTGGAATTGGAGGTGGCACCCTTGGGAAAATGGTGGGCATCTGGAGTGATAAAGAGAAAGGGAAAGAGCCGTTAGGCCAGTGGCCCCTGAACAAGGCTTGGGCAAGACTGTGAAAGCATCCACGGTGTTGTGCAAGTGGGAGGAATCTATCCAAGGGCGTCATTAGAAAGTGAGACGAGCAGATGGGCAAGGACAGAACCTGGGAGGACACCCAGTGCGGGTGAGTAGACAGGACGCGTGCACGAAGAGAGAGAATCCACACTGTTGCTTGTATAATTTAAAATATTAAAAAGAAGATTCAGGGGGGAGATGAGAAATACTTGGCGGTGGACCTTGAGAGGCAAATGCGAGACACAAATAAGGAACGCTCCAGAGGAGGAAGGAAGCAAGGGCTGCAGAGAGGAATGTTCCAGGACAGGGAAGGTGGAGAGCTAAATAAGAAGAGGGAGTTCATGTGGGTGAAGGGGCCTCAAGGTGAAGATTATGCTAGACGGTCTCCAGTTAACTTGGTGGAGAAGATGGGCTTTGGCCCAGTGTGGAGATCTTAAGGCAAGGTAAAGGTTCTGCAAAGTCACACTAGGGACAGGACTGGGTGGAGCATGGTGGATGAGAACAAACAACAGAGTTCTAAACCCCTGCCACAGCCAAGTGCCAGTTGGCTTGACATGAGCTGTGGTGGCCTGGTCTGAACTTTATGGGTCTTCTGTATTGGCGCCTTTCCTCACTGCTGTGACAGACTACTCAACAAAAGCAATGTAAGGAAGAAAGGGTTAATCTGGGCTCATGGTTTGAGGGGATGCAGCCCATTGCTGAGGGGAAGGCATGGTATTAGGAGCACAAGGTCAAGGTGACATGATGGCCACGATCAGGAAGGGGGGGGAGGAGTACTCCTTAGTCTTTTTCCATTTCCTTCTTTTATTCACTCTGGTATGCCAGCCTATAAACGACGCTGCTGGACCTTCCTCCCTCAATGAACGCTCTCTGGAAAGGCGTTTGCTCACACCCAAAGATGTGATTCTAAATCTGATTGAACTGACAGAGAAGGTGAATGAACATTTTCTTTATTTTAAGTTGCCTGTTGGGATTCAAGAGCTCAGAAGGCGGAGCAGGTGAGGAAGGTTATGAAGGCTGAGGTATGGTAGCTGGTAAAAGCAGTGGTTGCAAAGCTCACCCAAGTCTAAAGGACTTAGGGAAGATGGGAGAAGACCAGAGAGCTTTCCTGGCTAGCGGATCCTATGTGGACACAGAATTGGCATTATGCTGATGAGGTTTTGAGGAGCCTGTGTGTCTAGAAGTTAGCAGGAGGCTGTTTAAGATAAAAAGACTTTACGTCTCTACATTTAAGACATTGTGAACAACAGCATGAGAAATGGTATCGATAAGTTAACTTACACAGAACACCACAGAACAAACCAGTCCTTAAGCTTCTATGATTTCTTAGGACTTTCTGTCCAAACCCCCTTTGGTTAGTACTTGGATGAATTTTTACAGAGGTTGAAAGAGCAGGGATGATACTGAGCTTGGAAACTCAATTCCATCATTTTCTGTTTGAGAAACCTAGGGAAATGATCTCATCTTTCCCCGATGTTTCTCATCTGTAAGATGGGAGCTGCAGCACCTTTCTGATGGGGCTTGTGGGGGTTTGACTAAGAAAATCCCCCTCCCCCAGCACAGGCTCATAGATTTGAATGTAGGTCACCAGGGAGTGGCACTACTTGAAGGGATTAGGAGGTGTGGCCTTGTTGGAGGAAGTGTGTCACTGTGGGTGGGCTTCGAAGTTTCAGTAGCACAAGCCAGGCCTAGAGGCTCTCTTTCTTCCTTCCTGTTGCCTGTGCATCCAGATGTAGAACTCTCAGCTCCTTCTCCAGCATTGTGTCTGCTTATGTGCTGCTATGCCTCCCTTCACCATGACAATGGACTAACCCTTCTGAAACCGTAAGCCAGCTCCTGTTAGATGCTCTCCTTTGGAAGAATTGCTGTGGTCATGGTGTCTTTTCACCGCAATAGACACTGACTTTGGGTTGTTGCAAAGAAGAGCATTTGGTTCCCCCCCCACAGGAACTGCTGCTATTTCAAACAGGAATGCTTAGGACCTCTGCATCTTTGAGTGTTCTAGTCTAGTGATCAGCCTTCCTCTTCTTTTGCCCTGCTTCACTTGCTTAGGAAGTATGGTGCCTTAGAATCATGGCGGAGAGTATGGAGTGATGAGCCTTGTTAGTCAGTAGTAAGTTAGTATTTTCCGTAAGTATCAACGGTGCCACTTTTAGGCGCAGTAGGAGCAGTTAATTCATGGTGGTATAGGGCCATTGATCAAGTCTTAGCTGTCTTTTGAGGCTAGCTGAATTCTTTTGCTCCTAGGTAGTCCATGACCTTGATGACATTCTCCTTCTGCACAGACTGAGTTGGGGTTGATGTGTGCTGAGTAATGTGGCCATTCACTGGAACAGATGTTGGCAGCACTGACCCGAGGCCCCAAGAGTGGATGAATGTAACACTGTGGGAAACTGTGAAGTATTCTGTAAACTGCATAATGGGTTTCTGAGCTGGACTTCCAAACCTAACTAACATCTGTGAAAGATCCCAGAGAACATAGCCCGAGTCCAAGCAGGATACATGTTCGGATGGATTTAGGAGGTCTTAAAGAAAAGGAAAGCTCTCAGGAAGGTTCTATCTCACCTTTCGCATCTACACTGGAAACAATTCCGGTTCTCTGGTCATGTCTTTTCTTGAGATATAGTAACAAAACTGTGTGCATTTGACAGCTATGATAATTCTTCTTCAGTACGATATAAAAAAATGGCCAAATTTTTAGTTTCTGGCAAGTTGAAGTTCCTTGGCATAGAACTTCTGGGTCTGGCCAGAGCTTTGTTTTCTCTAACTTAATTTGCTCAAAGCCTTGGTGGTTAATGGCAAAAAGTCATGCTTCATTATTCATCTCATGGTTTTGCCTACAGAATATTTAGGAAGACACAGATTAACATTAAAAATGGATCTTAGGAACAATAAAAAAAATAAATAAATAAATAAAAATGGATCTTAGGGGCCAGAGAGATAGCTTAGGGGTTGAGAACACTTTCTGTTCTTGCAGAGGACTCAAATTCAAATTATAGAAATTAGACTGATTGCTTGTAACTACCTGTAATTAATTCCAGTTCCAGGGGTTCCTACCCTCGAGTCTCTGAGGGAGTTTCTGCAATCCCAGTGTTTAGGAAATGAAGACAGGAAGACCAGGAGTTTAAAGCCAGCTTTGGTTACTCAGCAAGTTCAAGGCCAGCCTGGGCCACTTAGGAAAACATCTCAAAATAAATAAAGGACTGGGGAGACAGCTTAGCAGTAGAGCCCTTACCTAGCCTGAGGGAGACCCTGGCCTTGGTTTAATCCCTCACAGGAAAGAACAATCAACCATCACCATCAGTAAAAAAAAAACCAAAACCAAACACCAACAAACAAACAAAAGGAAAGAAAAATAGATGCAAACAAAACAAACACAAAGTTTTGTTATAATATAGGTTATTAAATTTCATCACTTATAGAACTTGCAAAATTATCTATCAGAGTATATTTTGGTGTTTATATTTAGGAAGTAGAGGGAAAAGGTGGTTTATGAAAAATTCAATGTAAGAGGGCTAAAGAGATGACCCAGTGGCTAAGAGCACTTACTGTTCATGCAGAGAACCCAAGTTCAGTTCCCAGCACCCATGAAAGGTGGCTCATGACCTCCTATAAGTCTATTCTAGGGATTCCACTCCCTCTTCTGGCCTTGTCAACCACTCCCACATCTATGTGGCACTTTCAGGCAAGCAGGCAAACACACATACACATACATAGAGGTCAATGAAGGAGTTTCAGTTCCATTAGGCATCTCTTGCTGTTTGCCTTTCATTATCCAAATGTTCCTTTTAGAACTCAGGAACCAGATGGAGTTAGATAAACCCACCACTCTCAGAAATCTCAATTCTTGTTTTCTGAAATTCCAGCGATTAATTATTTTTTTTTCCTCTCTAAACCCATTGTCCAAACATTCAACTACCAGAAGTTAGGAAGCCAGACCATTTTGCAAACAGGGACACTTCTTCTTCTTGATTATCAGAAGCCTTTTATTTATTGCTGAAAAATCAGAAAAGAACAGAAAGTCTCATTGTCAGGGTACCACACTGAATACTGATTTCCTGGTAACGGCTGATGTCTGGAACTAGGCAGACCTCGCTCTTCCTTTGTCTCTTCATTTTCCTCTTCATCTGTCTCTGTTTAGAAACATTCAGAATCAATGGGAATGATTTTCAGATGGTTGCTTGATAGCTCCGAATATTGGAGTGACTGCCTGCTTGTGACTGACCAGTATGCCTACGTACCTTGGGGTTATTTCTGTCTTGAATCTGAATTTGGTCACAGCCTTCCCCTCATGGCCAGAATCTTGCTGCTTTTCCCAGGCATGGGGAGGACTATCTACTAGCATGGTTTTTCAAGGGAATGTTTGGAGCCATATCATCCATGAAAGCAAGCGATCAATCATTGATGGTAACTCACCTCCCTACTGACGGCTGACGGGCAGGATTGAAACAATGTGTTTGAGATCCCACTTGAAATAAAAGCATAAAGAAAGTTAGATGAGAAACTGATGCAGAACCAATGGCGCACACTGGCTTAAAAACATACGTATTTCTCCAAGTTCTCCAAGTGGGACCTCCACTGCTGCCTGGTGTCCATCTGAGTATAAGCAAAACAAAGCCAGATGCGGCCGACTGGCTCCAGAGTTACATGGCCGGCTTCCCTACTGCACTTATGTTCTCTAACCAGGCTTCTTCAGTTTCATCTGCACTGCTGCTTAGGGATGGGGATGCAGCCGCAATTGAAGGAGCAGGAAATAGAGAACTGCGTTGTATGCTAGGTAATGTAGCCGAGGGCAAAGGCAGCCACAATCCAATATGTCTGCTAGTTTCCAGCATCTCACCACAGATGCTCATCAAGGCAGTGACTCCTTCCAAGGCAGCTGTGGTCCCAGTGTTTCCCTCATCTGGCTTTCCACAGAGAAGCGTCAACTCTGAGAGCTGGTGTGCTCCCAGTTAGAAATCAGGCTCCTACTGGGCATCTGAATACTCCCCTTCTGAACTCACAGACTGGCTGACCAAAAAGGCAGTGTCTCCTGTGTGTGACCCTGCCTGTCCTGCTCGTTAGAGGCAATCTTGCTTCTGGCAGAAAGAGAACTTGGCTTTAGCTCCGCATGCCCACCTGTTTGCCATCAACAGACTGCAGACTCATAGATGGGGTACAGCGAAGCTGGATTAGCTAGAGTAACTCATAGCAGGAAGTTGCTTCTGACTCACAGTTTGAGTAGATCTAGCCCAACAGGGCAGGGAAGCATGGTGGCAGGTGACTTTATAGTAGGAGAAGCAAGTAGCCGGGACTTTTCACACCTGGGTGGAACAGGAAGCAGAGAGATGAATGTTGGAATTTGGCTGGCTTTCTCCTTTTTCCTTTTTCTTGTCTTGGGACCCCAGGCTATGGAAAGATGGGCCCAGTCCAGTCCCTCCTCGGTTAAATCTTTCTGGAAACACCGTCACTGTCATGACCAGAGGTGTACCTCCTCAGTAATTCCAGTTCAGTCAAGCTAACAGTCAAAACGAACCATCCGAGACCCAGACCGCAACTGAGCACTTGCTGGAAGCCACGCAGAAGTCTCTGGTCGTGCACAGAAAGCTGTCTTGCAGGGAGCTGTCTACGCTCTGCTCGTGTGCCCAGTTCTTATGTATGCAGGGCATGGACAGGCAACACAAACCCAGTGAGAGAAACTACTGTCCTGGAGGCCTAGGGAAGCTTGTGGCCCTGCTGAGACCAGAACCCTGGTTCTGTAAATCCCAGAGGGGTCCTCCACTGAGATTTAATTTAATTTTTAAGTCTTGGCAAATGGGATGCTGTGTGTTTGTGTAGACTTGCATCATTTAAAAGGTTCTTGCAGTTTAGATCTTGCGTGTAATTTGTTACATTAGCTTTGGGCAAAAATATTTGCTTTTTGGTCCTTTGTGGTTTGAGTTCCTTCTCAGCACTGACCTGGCATGTTAGAGAAGTGCTGTGGAAAGTAGAGGGGGTAGGGGTAGGGGTGGATGGGGAGGGGTGTAGCTTGTTGCTAATGGCAGTTTTACAGACTGTGGAAGCAGGCACGTGATTTTCCTGGCTTGCTTGCTGGTTCTTGTGTATTTTGGATATTACCCTGTTGAGATCAGGAAACTGAAGCAGCTTGGATAAAACATTCTAAACGCAAATGAAGGTTGGGAAAAAATTTTTCTTCTGATATAGTAGATTAAGTAAGAGTGCCATTTGGATTTTGTTGTTGTTGTTTAAAGTGAAATTCACTCTGTTGTACGTATCCTGACAATATAAAGTTTGGATATCTTTGAGATGAACAGATCCACAAGGAGTTATTCTGAAAATCTGGCTCTCTTCTTGGATTCTAAACCTGTTAGCACTGGCTAATGCATCACTAGTAATTGGACTTACTCCTATATCTTTGGGGAGAAGAATGAGGCAGACATCACGGCCCATGTTACTAGAGGGATAGCTCAGATACAGGAAAAGAAATGTAACCTCTCCCCATCATTTATGGCCCAGTCATGGAAAAATCCTAGAAATAATTCGAATTTTTGTTTAGTTATTTCACAATGCTAGGGTCATACCCAATGAACGATAAATTAGCCCCAGCCCCAAATCTACACCCACAGTTCAAGTTAAGTTTTTTGTTGTTGTTATTTTGTTTTGTTTTTTGAGACAGGGTTTCTCTGGGTAGCTCTGACTGTCCTAGAACTTGCTCTACAGACCAGGCTGGCCTTGAATTCAGAGCTTCGACCGACTCTGTCTCTCAGTGCTGGGATTAAAGGTGTGCCACACCATGCCCAGCTCCATTTATAAGCTTTTAACTGCATTTGTCTGAATGGCTGACAGAACCACAAGCCATCCCACTGCCTCCTGCCTCGGAGAGGAACCATCCTTTGTTCAGAGTATCGCTCAGGTGAGCTACTTGCCCGGTCGCCGTCTCCGCCATCTCCGTTACCACATCCACACTCTCCGTGAGGCTGTGCATGTGCTCAGCTGAGTCCTACTTGACTCAGTCACTGTCCCCAGAGCACAAACTAGCCTGTTGGTAACTCAGACACACCCGAGTTTCCTTCAAGAGCAAACTGAAAGTAGAGGGAAATGTTTTGAGAAAAATGTGACCCAGGTCATCTTTCCCTTAGGATACGCGAGACATATGCAACTTATTTATTCCTACAGTGAATCTTGAAGGGGCACCTGGGGATTCTGGGGATAGCCAGATAACATATGATTGCAGCCATGGTGATTTGAGACCTCTTAGGCTGCACTCTCTTCCTGTTTTCTCTCTCACTTTAGAGAAGCTCTCTTTCTCTGTTCCACTCGTCAAACCTTCAGGTTCAGCGCATGCGCACTGGCCCGGTGTCAGCAGGAGCGGTACATTGGTATGAAGGTGAAGATCCAACTTTTTTTTAAATTTGATTTTCCAGTCTTACTTAACTTACTCATTTCATGAGCTCACATAGTTTACATAACACACAGTTGATGGTATATGAAAAGGAGCTGTGTAGCTAAGATTCAATAAACAATATTTAATTTTTACAGCACCCTATCTTTAAACATTCGTGTCTCATCAAAGGGTTCTGAGAAATAATAACTCGGCAGCGCTTCTGTATTAAAGGCTGCGACCCTTTAATACAGTTCCTCATGTTGTGGTGACCCCCTCCCCCAACCATAAAATTACTTCATTGCTACTTCATATCTAATTGTGCTACTGTTATTAGTTGTAATGTAAATACTTGATATGCAGGATATTTGATATGTGACCCTCTCCCCCGAAAGGGGTGATGCCCCAAAGGTTGAGAACCCAGAGGGAAGATGGATTCAGGGCAGAGTCGCATCTCTCAGCTGCTTTATCTAGATGTGGCGTTTGCTCAGTGAGTGAAACGGCTGGTAGCAGCACCCACAGAAATGAGAAAGTGGCCTCCCTCTCCTCCTCTCTAGCCTTCGTCCCTACCTTGTGTGTCTCCCCTTAATCTTCTTGGAGGAGATGTAGCTGTGTTTGTATGTATTAAACACGCTGGGGGCACCATTTCACTGTGTGTTTCCTGACTCCTGCTTTTGATGAATGAATGGCATTATGGCACAGAAGAATGAAAAAAGAGCCTGTGCTTACAGCACCCGCCAGCAGGTAAACACCCACTGGCCCCTGGAATATGGACGGTTGCTGAGGTTAACGTTCCATGTAGTTGGCAGCAGAATGCTAATGTACTTAGACCAATGAGAGCAAAGACCTTTCAGGGAAATGGGTTGGTGCTCAGGCCTGTGTTGTACTGGACTGGAAAATGCTAATTATGGGCATATATAACAGATGTTGAGAAGCATTCAGAGAACAATTCTGGAAACTTCTACTGCTGAGTATAATACTCCAGTGCCTTTGTGTCACAGCTCCTGTATGGCTCTGGTGTGGAAACATGGCAGAGGTAGACTCTGAGAACAGACAGAGAGAGACTTGGGCTACAGCCTAGGCTTATCTGCACTGACAACCAGCATCTGTCTGCCAGACTTCTATGAAGTCTCCCACCTCCCACAATAGGGCTGCCAGCTAGAGATCCAGTGTTCAGACACATGAGCCTGTGGGTGACAAGACACTTCACATTCAAACCGTTTTGATGAGACTGCTCGTCAGTGATCCCAAAGCGTCAGTATTTACACAAGGTATGATGGCTGGGAGGGGTGTAAGGACTCTCAGAGGACTCACAAACCAGAGAAATTCCACACCAGAAAAGTCACCTCTGAGGCTTGCTCCAAGACCATTTGGTTGGCTTGTTGTCTGGATGCTCCTGGACTCATGTCTCACCACTCCCAGCCCCTTTCTACTGCCTAGCATAAACATCAAAGACAGTATCTCCAGACATTTTATAGCTAAGCTTGGCCAATAGGAATAACTGTAAAGGACAGGGGAAGCTAAAGTATTCCTTCTAGCTACACATCACCCAGAGAGCCATTGTGGGCCTTGTACTGCCTTGGGCCCTGGCAGCAGAACCTTCTCTTTTTGTTTTGACATCCTAGGTGAGGTAGCGGCTTCTGGGCATTGTTCATCTGTGGGTCGGTTGGAGTTTCATATGGGTTTATAAAGCTTAAAGCTGTATACATCTGTGATAAACAGCATGATGTTTTGATATATGTATTAATTGTGCATTGATAAATCAAGCTGATTAAGCGATGCATGTCCTTACACGCTAAGCTCTTTGTTGACTTGTGCTTTTCTTTCTTTCTTTTTCTAATACCTTTGCAGCAAGAGTGCCATGAACAAGACACTGGCTTGTGAAGGCAGAAGACTCCGCAGGCACAACTCCATCCCTTATTTCTACTGCCGAGGGCCTTAATTCCTGAAGTGGATACTAACGTTTCCAAAGTCCCCAAGTTTCTGGCGGGGGAGGTGGCTAGAGGAAACATTTCCCAGGTGTGTGCAGATAACTACTGTAGCACCTTATTTACTGCAACATGTGACACTGATTGGAGGCATAAAAATTGAGATATTGATTATCCAATGAGACCTCTCATTGCCTGGCCTTTGTCTTCAAGCAGACATTTTATATTGAGTAGTCCGGAACATTAACCAAGTAATTCAACTCATGTTTATTGATTGTTACTGAGGGCAAGGCTCAACACTGAGTGCCCCAGGAAGGCCATGCATGGATAGAGGGTGACCCACATCCTCAAGGCAGAAGTATGACATACATATCAATGATTCTGTGTCTGTCGGGTTTGTTAGGCTTAAGGGAGAACAGTACAGTCTCCACAGGATGGACGCAGGTAAAGTGTTCCTACAGCATGGGGAAGCAGAAGGTGGCTTCAGGCTCCGTTTCAGAAGGTGTGGGTGGCAGTTAATTGAACTGAAAAGTACAGCTGGCGGGAAAGAATTAGGATCAAAGGCAAGTAAGAAGTGACTTAGGGAGACTAGAAAGCTAACTGTTTGGTCAGATATGAAAAAACAATTAGGGTAGTGACCAGACATCACATTGAATGTCCTCAGGCCGTGAACACTTGGCCTCACCTGGTGACATTATTTTGGGAGGTTGTGGAAAGTTTTGGAGGTGTGGTCTAGCAGACGAAGTAGATCACTCGGGGCAGGCCTTGGGAAAGTTGTTCCTGATTTCTGTTCCTGCTTCCTGTCACTGTGATGTGAACAGACTCCACCATGTGCTCTGAGCTGCCCAGCCATACCCCCCTTAGAATGACAGACTGACCATGAGCCAAAGTAAATCTTCCCGCGCTGATGTTTTGTTTCTGCCAAGGATTAGCGCCACAGATGTGAAAGCCATGTAGCGAACCACGGTGCTGGGTGTTTCTCACGCTTTGTTTCAATCTATAGACGGACATGGATGTCTGTTTTTCAGAGAGAGAAACTGAGGCTTCAAGACACTAAGCAGCTTTTCCAGAGTTGCTCAGCAGATGATGGAGTGGGAATTCTACATAGGTTTGCCCCAGTCTTTGTAGACGCTTGACTGCTAAGTCAAAAGAGTAGGCTGTACGGGAATGCAAGAGTTTATCTTTGTCAAGGCAGGAATAGCAGCTATGATGCTGAGCTCTTGAGAATCGTGAGGATAAACAGAAACCCAGATGCAGAGAGCTCCAAATGCACCTTTCCCTTCCAGCTGGGGAGACTGAATGCAGGGCCTAGTGCATGCTAGGCAGGGTCTACTTGGGAGCTGTCTGTATCTATCTACATCTTTTCTCTTTGCCTTTTGAGACAGGATTTCACTGAGCTACCTGAAGTCTCGAAGTTGCCTAGGCTGGCCTTGGACTCATTCTGTAGTCCAGACTGACCTTGAAACCTCAACCCCCCTGCCTCGGCTTTCCAAGTAGCTGGGATTTCAGGCCTGTCTCACCATGTCAAGCTTTAGGCATCCCAATCTGCCATCTCCATTAGTTTGTTTTTAGTATAACTTTCAACATAATTAATTGAAGATGAGGTTAAAACATTTAAAAAGCCATTTTTTATTTATTAACAGCTCATAGAGTTATTTTTGCTCCCCCAGTAACAGAGGTTTCTAAATACTTACCATTAAGCTTAGGAAAGCTTGGTCAGACTCAGACTGGCTGTCTGTATGACCCGGAGCATGAGCATTGTAGATACCTGCTTATCAGTTCCATATGCTTTCGTTTGATGTCTCCTTAATGGCGGTTCTCTACCATCACTAGCCAGTCCCAGATGTTTATTGCAAGGCTGTTTATTAATGATTGGGGATTAAGGCCCTCGTTTTAAGCTTTAAAAAATAACTTTGAGGGATAGGAGAGATGGCTCAGCCGTTAAGAACACCTGCTGCTCCTGCAGAAGACCTGGGTTGAGTTTCTAGCACCCACAGGGCCACTCACAACCACCTGTAATTCCAGTTTCAGGGAACTCATTGCCCTCTTCTGGCCTCTATGGGTACTGCATGCATGTGGTATAGATACATGCAGTCAAATTTATACATTTGATACATAAAATAATTTAAAAATAAAAAATTGAGGGCTTTTAGAAATATGTTGAAATTTCGATTTAGGGTTTATTACTCTTATTATTTTCTGACAAGGTCTCACTTTGCAGCTCTGACTGACCCTGGAAACTCACTACGTAGAGACTAGGCTGGCCTTGAACTCACAGAGATCTGCCTCTATCTCCTGAATGCTAATATTAAAGTTTTGTGCCACTAGCCCTGGCTCTGTTGATATTTGAAAATGAATCTTCAGTGGTTCTTCTTCTTCTTCTTCTTCTTCT
>JAQHUG010000130.1:2869430-2892042 GCA_028555095.1 Dicrostonyx torquatus
TCCTCCTCCTCCTCCTCCTCCTCCAAACTCTTAGTGGGAGTTTCCTGTATAAGAGGAAAGGTTTAGGCTGACCACTTCCATGTCATTTGTTTGAGCTGTAATATTTCTGGCATTTTGCAGTACAGTGTTTCTTCCTGTGAATCTCTTGCTGGATTTCCAATAATTTGATGACTAGTTAAGTTAGGGTGACATATTGTATTGCACACTACCATGTCACAAGGCTTAAGACAATAGCAAGATGCACAAAACACAGACAGCATGCAGGGCTTTAGTTCTAGCACTTGCAAGGAACTTACATTTCTGTGAGTTCAAAACCAGTCTGGCTTAGAGCAAATTACAGTCCAGCAAGGGCCGCTGTTAAAAAAAAAGAAAGGAAAAAAAGCATCCAAATGAAGAAAGTAAGTAGGAAGTAGGTGAGGTTAGAGTGTGAGGTTTATCCTGATCACAACCTTACTGTGTTCTGAAATGTTCCTACTTTTTTGGGAAACCCTCCTTCCCTTAAGTACCAGAGATTGGAGGAAAACTAGGTTAATCTGGATATAAAATAATGGGTAAACTTAATTCATTTTAAAAATATAAAAGCATCATGATAGCCCAACAGTTTAACTCCCTACAGGCTGCTCCAGTCTGTGGAGCCGTTTAAAGAGTATACTTGAGTTGGGGTAGATCAGATTAAAATACACTTTGTACATGCATGGAATTTTAGAAGAATAAGTAAAAATATTATTTAAAAAGTATACTTGAACCATTGTTTTGTACGCCTTAACCTTTTGGAGAAAAATATGAAAGAAGGTACAGCATTATTCGGATAATGATAATTCCTCTAGAAAAATCCATAAAATTCTTAAAAGAAAAATTCTCCCATAATTCCTTTGTTTGTGGCTGGCTGAACGCTATTCTAAGAAGATGCATTCCATTGGGGTATAAATATTCATCACTTCTATATATTAGGGTTAAAAAGCTCAAACATTTACAGGAAATTAAATCCTATTGAATCCTCACAGTAGATAGCTCTGACATTTAAATTGGAACCTGCTTCCTTTCTTCACTTTGTTGACCAACGTAATACTGGGAAAATACAGGAGTTGTGTGTTTACCAATGTGATACCCATCTATAGCCAACTAAGCGATACTAAACTCCAAAGCCCAGTGGTTCAATTCCTGCTGGGAGGGTAGTTTTTTTTTTCCAATTAAATTTCCATTAACTTTTTGCCTCCATGTCATTAGATACTAATTCTTACGTGCTGCCAAGATGAGAGAGTAAAAGGGAATATCTGATCCATGCAGCGTGGTGTTGACAAGTAAAATGTGACGATGACGACTTCTTAATGTGGGCGACTGGATGCCAGAAAGGGGACAGGTCTCTTGGACTTGACTCTGACTATGGCTAAGGAGTGGCAACGGCAGCAGGGAAGGCAATTTGGAAGATAGTCATCAAGTCACAGAAGCATCCAGGGTGCTAAATGCAAGGGTGTAGGGAAGCACAGACAGAGCAGGCTTCTGGAAGCCCGAAATCTTGGAGGACAGGGAGCCTGAATAACACTGTGGTTGGAGACGAGATGGAGAGGAGCTCACTGTTTGGAGCAAGCTTTTATGAATGGGGAAAGACCTTTTCAGTATGTGGGGTGTGGGTGGGGGTTAAGGAAGCTTAGGATCAACCCTTCTTGGCCAATGCAAGTAGTTTTAGATGAGCAACAATATGCAAAATATTTAGAAGATTGACGGCTAAGAGGCACTAGCTTACAAATTTAAACAGAAATAATACAAATTGAAGACTGAGGGCAGAGGGTTATTTGTTATGTAGTTTATTACTAAAATGAAACATTTGAAATAGTCTATGTAAAAAGAAAAAGGCATTTACTTTGGTTTGTAGTTTTTCAGGTTTTCATGGTTGGTTGGCCTTTGTTGATCTGGGGACTCTGGGGGCTCTGGGGAGCTGGCACATCTTGGCAGAAAGTCATGGGTCTACAAGGTCCCATTCCATTCATGACCAGGAACCAAAGAGGGAGGAAGAGGATGAGATTAGAATGCCATGATTCCCTGTGAGGACACACTTCCAACAGACTAAGACTACCCCTTAGGCTCTATTTCTGAAAGATTCTACAACCTCTCAAGCCTGCCCCATGCTGAGGACTAAGTCTTTGGGGCCAGCTAAGATAGAAACTACACTGTAAGGTACAACAAATTCCTCAAGTAGGGAAAGGAGCAGAGGAAAACCAACCAGGCGGGATTCCACACATGTTTGCTAATTGGCCGGGTGTGGGCGTATTAGCCACTGGTACTCAAGATGGCGGATCCGGAAAGGTTTCAGAGGAAGTGTTTGTAGCGTCTCAGGTTTTCAGGAGAATAAGACCAAGTGAGGCTGTGTGTAGTGGCACAGGCTGTAATCCCAGCACATGGAAGGCTAAGTCAGGAGGGTCATTAGCTCAAGGCCAGCATGGACTATAGAGTAAGACTTGGTCCTAAAAATAAACAAGCCCAAAGAAAAGGGAGGGAAGAATCCTCTTAGGGTTTTATTACACAAATGAGCCTTGACATAGAATTTTGGTGGTTGTTGTTGCTTTTGTAAGTAGATGCAGGGGCCGGCAAGGTGACTCAGCAGGGAAGGGAGCATGCCACCTAGCTGAATGGTCTGAGATCCATCCCAGAACACACATGATGGAAGGAGAGAAAGTTGCTGTCTGATGGCCACCTGTGAGCTGTGGTACCATGTGCATTTGTGTGTCTGTGCATGTACACACACAGATAAACAGTAAATAAAATGCAGCAATGCTTTTAAAAGGTCTGTTTTCATGTATAGGAATATTTTGCCTGTATGCATGTTTGTGTAATCACGTACATGCCTAGGGCTGGCAGAGGCCAGTAGAGGGCATCAGATCTCCTGGAATTGGAGTTCCAGAAGACAATGGGTGCTGGAACTCAAACCTGGGGCCTCTGGAAGAGCAGTCAGTGCTCTAAACCACTGAGCTATTTCTCCAACTCACTCTTCTCCTCAAAGTTTTTAAGTAGATGCGAAAGATATTAAAGGTAATTTACTCAACTGGGGGCTTGTCTGTGTTTACATTTGGGGTGATGAAATTGAGACATCATTCCATATTTTATTTGAGAATACAAATAAACATGATGCTTGTACATACAGTTTTTACACAAACACTGATCCTTATACGCTACATGAATATTTATGTGTAAAGTGGGGCTGGCTTTTAAATATCCATAATAAGGTGTAGTATTTATTGAGCTCTTACTGTTCTCTGCTCTGTTTGTTTTAAACACAGGCCATTCACTTCTGTAAACGACACACACTTCAGTTACTCTCTGCAATTATTCTATTCCGGGATTCTCTGGCTCTCCATATTCTCCAAATGAGAAAATAAGAGCAGAGAGGTTGAGGAGAAGTTACAGAGGGTGCCGGAGGCCCAGCTGGGGCTGACAGGCCAGCAATCCCACACCAGAGCTGTGTTTGAAAACAGGACACCCCAGGATGAGCTTAGTCATTTCAAAATTACATCTGGAATAGGCTTGGCATTCACATTTGAATGTAGCTTTCTCTGATGTTTTCAGATTATTTTCTTTAAAATAAAATAGTGGGGCCCAACTTGGGATAGAATAGGAAGCTGATGATCCAGGAGGGACTAGAATAGGGAGGCTGATGATGGCCCAGGAAGGAATGTTACTGACTTTACTGCTGCAAAGAAACCATATTACTTTTCAGAAAGATGCAAAATATCAGTTTAAAGTAAGATAGGTTTATTTCAGAGATGTGCTGCTTAATTCTCAACTTTAGCTGGTGTCTGTCTCCTGTATCATGTGTCCCTGTGCATTCTGGGATCTACTATGCAGAGTCTTTTTACTTCTGTCTACGACTTGGGTTGAAGGGGCCTCGGGCCTCTGGGCTATGTGCAGTCTGGCTCTAACTTTTCCGGTGTAGGTGCTAACGTCTTGGATAAACCTGAGCCAGCTAAGGCACTGTGTTGGTTTGGGATCTGGGCATAAGGAAGAGAAAATGTAGCCCACAGCAGCTTCAATAAGTAAAGGGTTGTTTTCCTTCCTGCCTCTGTCTCCCAAGTGCTAGAATTATAGGTGTGCAGCACCACCAATAAGGGTTTTAATTTAACTTTTAGTATCATTATACATACATGATGTGTGTGTGTGTGTTATGTGTGTGAGTACATGATGCTCATGGAAGTAAAAGGACAACCTTGGGTGCCTTCTACCTTTGTTTTGACACAGGTTTCTCATGTTCACTTTTGAGTATACTGGGTTAGCTGGCTCTCAAGCTCCTAGAAGTTCTCCTGTCTCCACTTCCTAGCTCCTCACAGAAAGACTGGGATTAGAGATGTGCACTACTGTGTCCAGTTTTACATGGCTTCTGGGACCCAAACATAGGTCCTCACCCTTGCATAGCAAGATATTTGTAGTCCGGTGGCAGTGGCGCACACCTTTAATTCCAGCACTTGGGAGGCAGAGGCAGGCAGATCTCTGTGAGTTCGAGGCCAGCCTTATCTACAAGAGCTAGTTCCAGGACAAACTCCAAAGCTACAGAGAAACCCTATCCCGAAAAACCAACCAAACCAAAACAAAAAGACGATATTTGTTGACTGAGCCACAGGTCGGAGATTTCGAACAAGTTTGAACAATGCAAGACTTACATTTAAAAACATTCAGAAAGGAGACATTTTAATCAATGCTGTTACTCTACCTGTTGGTATGGCTTCAACACCCTGCCTTATAACCCGGTTTTAGCTCTGCATTCAGCTTGAGCAATACTGACATAATTAATTAATAATCATAATATCCTGTGCCTGATAATACCCTGCCTTTTAATCTACTTGTCCTGTAGAGTAAAACCTCTTAATCCACTTAAAAATTCTTTACATCTGTAAAGATAAATGACTTATCCCAAATCTTAGGTTTGGTACATAGAAGAACTTGAATCCACATTCAAGTATAACCCTGCCTCCCTTCTTGCATAGTCATTTTGAATACTATAACTTTACTGTTTGAAATATGTGCTTCAAACTCCCTCCCTCCTTCGCTTCCCCCTCCTCCCTCTTCCCCTCCCTCCCTTCTTCCCTCTCTTCCCTCCTTTGGCAGCCATGCCTCTCTCATTGTTTTGGAAGGCAAGGTCTCACACTGTAGCTCGGGCTGAGCTGAGACTCACTATGCAGTGCAGGCTGGCCTTGAACTCACGGCAGCCTTTTGAGTCCTCAGATTGCAAACATGCTATATTCTTAAGTGTGCTTCTGCAGTCCCAACTCAGGACCAAGCTTATTTCCAAAGGAATGTGCCTCTAATTTTATAATGGTATCAATGAGAAATGAGGGGTTGATGGAATTGTGCTTCACTGCCAACTCTGTGGGAGGGATCTAAAGAATTCTACGTCTAGGATCGGAAGACAGAAGCAAAAGGGCATCAGTGCTGTTTCCTGTGCGAGGCATTTGAAAGATACTAGCAGGATCCCTGGGCTTTGCTGAAATTCAGAAGACAGGACACATCCTTCACCTACAAGATAATGCTGAGTCCTTTATTCAAGTCCTGAGGGTGACCTAACTCGTCACAACAACACAGTGTGAAACTGTGATCAGACTCCTATGTTCTTTTTTTTTTTTGCATTTCTCTATGAAATAAAAAAAACAATCCAGGGCAATTTATCCAGTGCTAAAATAAAGATGCCAGAAATACGTGGCAGCTGTTTAACCACGTACAGCAGCACCACACAGCAGCTCAGGCCAGGAGGCGAGGATGAATTATGGTGATGGGCTGTGAAGAGGCGCGTTATTTGTGCCTTTTCTTCCTGCCATCGTTCTTGCCTTCTCCATTACCCACTTGTTTTTAAACGATTCAACTGAAAAATGCAAAACAGCTCAATCCATTCATTTTCTTTATGTGCCCTTAAAATAAAACACCAGAACTGTAATTTGCTAATCATATTTCATCACTTGTGACAATCACTGCATCCAGCTCTGGTCGGGGAAGTTGCTAAGCGTCTGCTTGGCTGTCATTGTACAGGAAGGCCCGTTTTGGCAACAGAAGAATGTGTGGATCAAGAGCCATTCATAGCATCATAGATTCTACACCGACATGGAGGGCCCAGGCAAGCTTGGCTTTTATCCTTCCACAGTTCTCCATTGCTTTATGTCAACGATGTATATTATTAACCTAGATGTTCAAAACAGTAGATTAATCCATCCAGCTGGATGAAAGCCATGTGGGTTGCATAAAAAGAAAACACTTCCTTTTTTGGTGGTTCTAATTTCATTGGAAAATATATCTATTGGTCTTCCATTGTTCTTCTAACTGCTGTGACCAAAAAACCGGGCATGACGCAACTCAAAGGAGGAAGGGTTGCTTTGGCACAGTCTGAGTGTCAGTCCATCCTGGCAGAGCAGACATGGCAGCGTGAGGCTGCCTACTTACATCAGGGAGGATGGTGGCAGAGGTAGATCGATGCCAGCTCTCAATAGGCTTCTCCTTTTGTGCCTTTTTACTCAATACAGGACTCCAGTAACTGGGATGACACCACCAACATCCAGAGAGGGTCTTTTCTCCTCAGTTTCAGAATATTTCTGAAAATATTCTCACAGACACGTCCAGAGGGGTCTCTTCTAGATGACTGATTACACGTTCAGTCAAGTTGCCAGTGAAAGTTAACCATCACTGTCAGTGACTTCAGCAATGGTCCAACGGCCTAGCATCAATGCCAAGTAATCAGTAGACTTGACATCTGATTAGTCTATAATGCTGGTGATGTAGTTGACATCTCTAAAAGTCCACTCTTACTCAGATGGCTGTAATATTTATGAACCCAGCCCTTTTACAGGATGTTTCAAAAGATATAATGCATTGTATTTAATTCCTCTGTAGAGGTAGCCATCAAACTAAAGCTGAGAGAAGTTCAAGCCACTTAATAAGTCTTGCAACCAACCGATAGCCTAAACAAGTTCAACGCCAGGTAACTGATTTCAAGTATTGTTCAGTATTGTTTTCTTCTGACCACTTTCGCTATGTCTCAGAAGGAGAAGACACCTTCCCAGGTGGCTGGCAGATTCAAAATGGTTGTGGGATGCAAGCCAAAGGCTGGTTAGCCCGTATGGAAAGGTGCGTGGTCAAGGAGTCTTGGGATCAACAAGACGTCTGTGTCACATTCCTTCACTCTTGTTACAATGTATGAACTCTTGAGAGCAGGTTATTCAAATGGTTTCTCTCTAGGGCTTCACATTTGGCCTTTCCCAATTGCCTGCTGGATTATTGGTGTGTCAACCCCTTTTTGCCTCTACTGTAATGTGGAAAATTCAGTTATTAAAGAAAGATGATTATGGAAAAATTATTTCTGATCCAAAATTTATTGTGTAGACAATCACGTTAGGCTGATTCAAAGTCTCCTCTTTAACCTTGTTCAGTCCCTCCTTCCTCTGCCTTTAATAACCTTTTTTTCTCATATGTAGTCATATGTCACATAAGAATGTCATGCATATGTGACGGTGGTACCATAAGATTATATTGTTGGGTGGAGTGACACTATAAACTTCCTTACAATGTATTTCTCAGAAAGTCTCTATGTCATTAACGATACATGGCAGGTGTTGAAGATGGATGCTAAGAAGAAATCCCACACTAGTGAATTTTATAGACTAAATGAAAACATGGTATGTTGGTCAATTTTCCAGCACTGTGAAAAAAAAAATACCAGAGACATTAAGATTCCAACGGAGGAAGGTTTGTTTTGGCACTTAAGTCTGGATTGTTTCTGTGACAGCTGCCTGGCCTTATTGCCTTTGGGTCTATGGTGAGGTCTCATGGCAGGAACACATAACTGGTCAGAGTCCTCACCTTATTGCCACTAGCAAGCAAAGGGAGAGGCAGGAAGGGGCTAAATTACCCTCAATTACCCTCTCCTAATGGTTTCCTTAGCTCCACTGGGTCCCACCTCTTAAAGGTTTCACCGTTTCAGCTTTGTGCCATATGCTGGTGATCAAACCTTCACACATGGGCCTTTGGGGGACACTCAAGGTGCAAACTGCAGCATGTAAGCCCTTCCTGATGGGATGCCATTTCAGCAGCATCTCCCATGTGACCTGTGTGAGCTTGTTGTGTCTTTTCTTGTTCCATCCTGCTGAGTTACCACGGGCAACTCACCATACCTCTCCAAGCTTCCATGCACTCTCTCAGAGGTGGCCTGTGAGAATGAACAGGGATGGTGCTGACTTCAAAAATGCTCCACAGCCTTAAAAGGATGGGCTTCTGCCAACCCTTGCCTATAGGGACACTTAATCTGTAGCTATTTGCTTCCTGCCACGTCACTTTAAACTTTACAAAGATTATATGGCATTTGCATTTCAAACTGTTGGAGTGATTCTGGTCCCAATGACAATGGACAGTGGATGTGAAAATTTTTGTCTTAATATGACGGGACTTTCTTCTACACTCTTATGGTACCTTAATCTCCCTTTGCTTCCCTCTTGGAATTGTCATTATTTGATTATTTTTCTGTTTTCCCTCTTAATAATAGGTGCTTAATAAATGCTTAATAAAAAAGCACTTATTGCTGGTCAATATCTCCAAAATAGTGACCCCTTTCATCAATATAATGACCTTCATTTCATTGGAGAGGAACCTTTAGGTCAAGGTGTTGTGTACCTGTCTTCCCACTTGACACTTCTCCTATCTCTGTGTCCCTGTAAGACACCAGCATCCGTCACAGAAAAGTTGGATAAAATAAAAGAAAGCATACCTAAGAAAGACATTTCCTGTATTATTTTACATATAAACATAATTCAGTTATGCAGAAATAAATATATTTGGCATTTTTCATCCTGTGGGTGCTATTTTTATGGTGGATTTTATACTGTAAATGAATTCATAGCTCCTTTTTACTTTTAGCATATCATAATCATTTTAATGACAAAAATAGCCTTCCATAAATGGATGGATTATTATCTACCCAAACATCCTCCCATAATTGGACACTGTATTTTTTCCTTCCAGTTTTAAATGAGTCTGCAATTAACATTTTGCGCATAAATCTTTTGTGCATACTATATTTCTGTGCGGCTTGCAGAGGAGGATATTATTGATATTTTTGATGCACATAGCCAAAATGCTGTCTACAGAGCTGAGATTAATTTATACCCCACCAGCAGGGGCTGAGCAGGCTTAGACATGGGGAGAGGTTTGGAAGAAAGCCTGTGTTCTGCCTGAGGAGAAGACAGAACCAGGAAGCAGGACTTAGGCAGCGCTGGTCTTTCACAACCTGGCTCCTTAACACCGGGCTCTCTGCAGGCTTAGAAGTGGGTGTAACAAACTGCCCAAAGCAGAAGTGGGTTCATCTGTCTCTAGCTACGCATCCATTTTGGTCTAAGTACCGGAACTGCTTCAGCCTTGCTAAGTGTGGGAAGTCATTAGACTTTAGCTCAACATTGGGGTGATGTCAGATCAAAGAAAAATAAGGTGCCTTTCAAAGACAGGGACTCCCATCTGGAAAATATTCTTAGAATACCTCCCACCTCGCCACACACAGAGAGACACGCAGACACGCACAGACATGTGGACACACTGACATGCACAGACACACAGACATGACAGAGTAAGGAAGTGGTGTCAGTTTGCGAACAACTTAAAAACCAACCCATCAAAGAAATTTACTTGGCTTTTTTTTTTTTTTTTGGCCTGGGTTTTCTGGGCCTGTTTTGTTAGCTTTGGCACACTGTAGTGATTTTTAGGGCCTCCTGCTGCAGTCTTTTCATTACAGCCTGGGAGGCTGTCTAGCCTATGGCACTCAGGAAAAGAATTAGAAATTAGAAATATATAATTTGTCAGGTGTCTAACTTCATATCTTGGGAGACCCGAGTTTTAATTATCCAAAAGAAGCCTTTACTCATCTCTGCCTTCACCTTAGACAAACCGCAGAGATGTGGCTTGGATTTCTCAATCCCTCCCAGCCCTCCGTTTTCTCTCCTTAGCAATTATATCTTGACTGCAGGGCACCCAGATATCCCTATCAATACATTCGGGGGCTCCATTTTTATTATTTGTCTTTGCAATAACTATATTCACTAGTTTATAACTCTTGGGCTTTTCCTTTAAATCCCAGCCAGCAAGCGTAGTTTAACTACCTCCTTTACCAAAAAGAGGCCTCTGCCTGAGTAAGCACAGTGTGCCTGGACACTCCAAAGGACAGCAACAGAACGAAATTGCCTCCTTTAACAAAAAGAACATGATTTTGTTGAGGGAAAATGGCTACCAGGTATGGGAAAACTTGCATTTGGGCAGGCAACTCTGTAATCAGGACCATGGGTTTTGGAATCAGATAAACCTAAATCAGAGGGCTGGCTGCTCCACTTAGCAGCCCACGAACTTGGCAATGTTCCCTGAGTCTCAGTTACATTATCTGCAAAATGGGGATAATGACATTTATTCTATTGGATGGTTAAAAGGATTGAAATGGGTAACTACTCAGTACAAGGCCTGGCCTGTGTATACTGGAAATGCTAATTACAATTACTTTAACCATTCATTACTTTTTATCATCATTATTAGTTAGACTCATAGATCTTCTCACATGGCTTACCTTAGATTATATGTATCTGTATATATCTATATACATATGTGTAACATGAGGGTCCTGCTTGTTGGGGTTTCTGTCCTGCCCAGGTACCCCACAGCCAGCAAGCCCCAAAGAAAATCACACAGAGAGTCTACATTAGGTTATTAACTGACTGGCCCATTATCTCAGGCTTCTTACTAGCTCCCATAAGTTATATTAACCCATTGTTCCCATCCATGCCAGGCACATGGCCGGTACCTTTTCTCAGCTGGGACAGGGACACATGCTGCTTCCTTGGAGATCTGCGCAGGAATCCCAGGGAGCTTCCTGCTTCCCAGATGTTCTCCTCGCCCTGCCTCTACTTCCTGTCTGGTTGACCCGCCTATACTTCCTACCTAGCCAATGAGCATTTATTTAAAACATGATTGACAGAATACAGACACATCTCCCACACCACATATGTATATGTATATATCTTTATAAATGCAGCCTCCATTTTTGCGATAGTGATGACAGATGAAAGAAAGGGGAAATCTTTTCCCAGCACCCTATTAATATGGTGATGGGACTCCCGAGTTCCACATATTTCCTGAACTTTCACTGTTGTTTGGAAAACAGTATATCCCATTGCTCCTCTGGTAGTGTCTGACTGTGGGGTTAACTGATTCCTAAATGGATAGGGAGGAACAGGGAAACACCAGAGGGAATGCTGGCGGAGAAGAAAACAAACCAGACATAAATATGTATCTGGTGTGAGATGGGATGGCTGGAACTGGTGCCTGGAGCTGGTGCCCAGACTCCCAGCTAAGAGCTTGTACTAACACCCCCACATTTTCTAATGGTGCCCAGTATAAAAGTAATAAGATATTAACAGCTGGAGAGGGGCTTTCCTGAAGATGCAACATGTGATGTGCTAAACCGCATTAACTCTAGTTCTGTAAGATGTCATTTGAGGCATATGGTATCCAAAAATGCTGGCCCCAAGTCTATGGGATGCTGCAGCCCAGTGTGTCTCCCTGAATCTTATCTTCCATCGTTTTAGTTTCTTGCTCAATTCTTCCCCTTCCCTTTCCTCCCATAATTTCCTACCTCACACAAAATATTGAATCTCTCAAAGACTAGCTTTTCAACAGAGCACAAAGTTTCCCATCCTCCTATTGTGTCATCCCAGGAGGGGAATAGGGAACACAAGACATTTTTAATTTTTAAGTCAGTCAGTAATTTTCCAGTGGGTTTTAAGAATCGTTTTCAGTTTTGCTGGGCCTTTAATCACTTGAATAGACTGTCCATCCACCCATTTTGGTGTCCCATCGAATGGGATGAACTGAGGGGAAATTAGTGAGTGGGTCTGGGATTGGAATCTGGTGTCTCAAGCTAGGTGTCTGACTCCACTTGGGAAACCGGAAGAAAGACAACTGAATGTGCTTGTCTCTTGCTAGTAGTAAAGAGGGTTTGTTCTCATAGGCAGTCTCTCTACAGGCAGAGATGGAAAGAACTGGAGGTTTTACAAATTTGGCCCAGTAGGATTCTTCGAATAGTTAGTGGAAGGTTCAGAGCATGGATTATGGGACAGAATCCATCTTTTGGATGGGAAACTCCTGGGAAGTTGAGTTGATGTGAAATGTTTCATAGTCATTTTATAGCTCAGGTTATCAGGAGAAAGCTATGAGGTTCTACATAGCAAGAGCACAGCATTGGAGACAATTATGTGTTCTTTATTTGATGTCTGAAAGTGCAAAGTTTGTAGGCAGACTGAAAAATATTACACCACTCACCAAGTGGTTTCTGCATTGCAGGGACTGTGGTTAAGTTCCCGTGGGGTGAACCACGGAAAGCTCTCAACAAGTCACTACAGCACATGCCAGTGTGTGCAAGCATGCATGTGTGTGCACATGTACTTGAGCACACACATGTTTACTGAAGCAAAATTTACATTAGATTTAGCTGCTTAGAATGAAAAGCAAATGACATTTAATGCAGTCCCAAAACGATGGCTCTATCTCTAGTTCTAGAGCATTTTCATTACCTCAAGGGAAAGTGCACATCCTTTATATTAGCTCCCTAGGGCTGCTGTAACAAAACACTGTAAACCTAGAGACTTCAAAGAACAAAAGGCTGTCATCTCAAAGTTTTGGGGGCAGAAAGAACAACAGTTGACGTAGGACTAGACCTCCTCCATGGCTGAGTGGAGTCTCTGTGTGTTTCTGTCTTGCTTCCAGCATGGACAGCAGTCTTGGTGATCACTGGCCCTCAGCTGCATCTCCAATGTGCTCATCTCAAAGTCACTGTCCTGTGTATATATACACACTGTGTCCATTTTAGTGTTCAAATTCCTGCTTCATAAAATGTTGCCAGCAGTATTGCATCGGGGACCATCTTTGACTATTAATAGAGGTTACATTCTCAGCTGTTTGGGTTTACAACTTTTACCTTTTCCTAGGGAACATAATCCAACCTACTGACTCATTAAGCCATTAAGAAACCTCCTTTCCTGTCTTTGTCACACTCTGGTGCCCTCCAATCTACTTCTTGCTTCTCTGACTTTACCTACTTGGTACATCCCATATAGACAAAAGCTTCTGATATGTGACCTTTCGTGTGGGATGTCTCTCACTGAGCTTACTGTTCCTGAGGTCTGTGGAGGCTACCAGTACCGCTGCTTCATTCCTTGTCTTGTAGTCTTCATTCCACTTTATGGCTGAATGCTTTCGTCCTTATTTTCCAAATGAGGAAACTGCTCCACACAAAGGTTAAATAGCATGTCCAAGGGCAAACGATGAGATTTCAGAAGGCCAGTGAATGTGCTCCTGGATCGTTACGGAACAGAGAGGAGGGAGCACCAGGTAGAGAGAGTGCCTGAGCAACACGAAGAGAAAGGTAGCTGGAGGGAAGAAGTCTAAGGCGTTTTAGGAATGGGGCCCAAGGCTCAGTGTTAAACTGTTACCCACTACGTACCATGCACCAATCTTTGCCATTCTTCTGAGGCCTTCAGAATGTTCTCCCTCAATTTCCTGTTTCTATGAGGTATGCTTTGGAGGAACAGTAAGTTTGCCTAAAGCAGAGAAAGGCATTTGGAGATGATCAGAAAGCACAAGTTTCTGGACATTTTACAAAGTCATAGCCATCTGATAAAACTGGTGATTTGTTCATTTTTTTCACGGAAAAAGGAGATTTGGGAGAGTGATGTTTTAGAAATTGGGGAATAGTCCACATAGAAGGTCTGATGTATCAAAAGTAATCTTGTTCCTAAGACAACCATAACTATCTGTATGGGGACCAAAGTTCTTCGTGTTACCAAAAAAGATGCTGAAATTGCTCCTATGCCAGTCAGTTCCAGGAGGGTATAAGGGTTTTAACAATAATCAAGTTCCCAGGCCAGAGAGATATGGCTCTCTACAATGTAAGTCAAAACAGATTTAGGGACTTGTGAAGATCACCCAGAGGAGAGAGGGCCTCACATTGGTGTCCCACAATGGCCATAACAAGCAACATAGAGTGGATAATTTAAAACTATAGCAATATGTCCCTTTAGACCTCCAGGGATTAGACAGGATGTCGGCCCAATTGATTGCTTCTGGAGGGCTCAGAGGAGAATCTGTTTCATTTGTCCCAGGCCAGTGTATTAGTCAGGGTTCTCTGGAGGTTCTGAGCGTGACAACAGAGACTTACAGGGCATGATGTAGGGCTTGAACAGCCACGAATTTGTGTGTAGAGGAGAGGCTGGAACCAATGTTAATGAGATGTTATCTGGAACCAGATAACAAAGGATGGCTGCACTAATTTATTTATGTAGATAATAGATTTCCCTCCTTGTTTTGATTTTATGAGTGGGTATATTTGTGTGTGCGGACATGTTCATATGTGCATATGGACATGTTCATGTGTGCACGCGGACATGTTCATGTGTGCATATGAACACGTTCACGTGTGCATGTGGACATGCTCACGTATGCATGTGTACATGTTCATGTGTGCATGTGGACATGTTCACGTATGCATGTGTACATGTTCATGTGTGCACGCGGATATGTTCATGTACACATATAAACATGTTCATGTGTGCATTGTACATGTTCATGTGTGCATGTGGATATGTTCATGCATTTTGGCAAATACTTTACTGACAGAAACATCTCATTCTCATCCTCCTTGTGGTTTCTTCTTCAAAACAAATGCAAACTCAGCTAAAAACAAAGGAGACATGTTTAATAGAAACTAAATGCTAAATAACCATATTTAATAGAAACTTCAAGGCCAAATCACCATTTCTCAAACACGTGGATGATGAATGTGAGCCTTACCCATATGTTTGTCATCATTTGGCTTGAGCAGGGGTTGTAGGGTGTAGAGCCTGAACATACTGACCACATGTAAACTCAGAAGACAAAATCTTTTTCAAAATTAGTTTTAACATGTATCCATACGTATAACTTTCTCATTTTAAAAAAGTTTATCTTTCCACGTTAATTTTGCTTATATTTTTTTCCTTGTGCTGCTAGTATGATCAAATGGTTCCATTCACAGAATTTCACACAAGGTCAAACAATGCTTGTTTAGATCAGTTCCTTCAGGAGAAAACCAATTAGTTGAAACAATGTTTTGCCTTTTCTTCCTCCCGCTCAAGTTACAGGCTCCAGGTGAAGGTTTTGGAAGTTCATTCTCTCAAAGACAGAAGAGAAACAATTCAGAACAAGTGAGGCAGAGATGCGGCAGCTATAGATTTTGGGAGAACACAGCAAAGCGGGAGAGAGTGCTATCACTAAGTTAAGAAATCCATGGAGCAGAAACTATTTGGAACTGGATGCAGTGTATTCATAGCTTATAATTGCACCCGAATCAGCTGTGAGAGTCTCCTAACCAAATAGAAGTCACAGTTGACAGACATAAACATTTCTATTTATACACAGAGAAATTGAACTATAAAATATTTGTGATCAAGATGATACCAAACTGAAAACATGCTGCACATGGCAGAAGAAGCGTTTTTAGCTTTTCTGCCTGCTCCCAGGCTTGAGAAACGCTGGGCCCTCCCTAGAAGGCTACTCTGTAAATGAACTCCAGCATACCACAGTGTACGCTGACCTTTTACCTTTTTTTTTTTTTAAATAAATGCATTCTCTAAATGTTTGCATTTTGTTCAAATCAGCTGGTAATCCTTAAACAAGGATTAGCTGTGCTGCGAGCCAAAGAACTTCAGCTCTTGAAGCTTTTAGGGAAATGTAATTGTTGAAAACAGAACCTGTGGAGGTGGGAGGGAGGAAATAGCAAGCAAGAAACAGATTTTGTTTGTAAAAGCCACAGTGACACTTGATTCTTTGTGAGTTAATTTTTAAAAAGGAAAAAGAAAGAAAGAAAAACATTTAAAGGAAGTGCCAAGCAAATTGTATCATTTAAATTTGGGTTAAAGTTGCTCTGTAGTGTCTTGATCTGGCCATTCTTCTGTAATTAAACAAATTCTAAATTAGAATGGAGCAAGATGGAGAATGCCTATTTTTTTTTGACATCTAAATTTGGCAAAACTGTCCTAAAAGATCATAAACAGATAGTTTCAGAAATCATTTCCCAGAGGAAAAGCTCTCCGGATTGTGGATGGGAATTCCTGTCTGCGGTGACACTGTGGTGACATTGTGGTGCTGCTGGAACACCTGACCTTGGGCTAGCTTTAGCCCTAAACAGCTCTTCAGTGCCCAGCCAGTCGCACACACTAACGTGTGATTCACAGACTCTATTCACTTAGTAGACAACGAACTGCCACCAAGCCCAAAGCTAAGAATTTTGTCAGGTGTCATTTGAGGTTGTAGGAGAGATTTCCCCCACCTTGCTGGAAATCATCTTTCTGATGTTGTCACCAAACTATTTGTAAAATTCCTTGATTTGTAACTTGGCTCTCTTACTCTAAAAGCTCCATGGAACCACTTTCTCGTTGGAACATGGAGACTAAATGTATGTTCCTGGCCATGGCCGCTCATATTTGCTCCAGAATAAACCACAGTTTTATTTTTTAGAGAAAAGAGTTTTTTCTTCCAATGACAGACAGCAAGCAAAAGTCATGGTGGTGTGTGTCTAGAGGCTGGAGCAAGAGGATCAGAAGCTTGGAGCTCATCCAGTAAAAGAAATGGAAAAGGGACAATTCTGTGAAAAGATTGGATTGAGATATTAACGCATTTTAATAAGAACAGTTAGGATATAGAGTGTACTCTGTTTTGTAGGATTAGTTCTCAGTTCATGAGGTCTTTAAGCATTGTAGAGAGAATATTTTCTTGGTGGCGCTGTAGTTCAATGGTAGAGCACATTGCCCCCAACAGATGCAAGGCCCTATGTTCAATCCCAGTACTCATAGGAACTAAAAAGAGTGTTTGCTTTATTATATGCATATGGCCAGAAGAGTTCAGTGAGTCTCAGTAACTTCAAGCTTATGAAAAGCACAGTTCAATGCTGAAAAAGATTGTAGGCAATTTTATGAAAATAACCCATATATTGAGATATATTCTTAAAAAATTCTAGTAACATGGAAATGATCACAGAATTATTACAATAATAAGTCATTAGGAACCAGGGATGATATTCTGCTTAATACTGTTCCAAAATTATATAGACAAATCAATCTAATAAACTTGAAAACTTTTGCTTTAATGTCCATTGCCCTTTTAATTTTGAGAAATGATTTTTACCTTTGACAATAATTTATGACTTAACTGATTTTATAGACCTACCATTAGCAAAACCAATTTGTCAATCTACAAAGTTACCCTTAAAAAATATATATTGTTTGTTTATTTTTTTCCTCTCACTGTCAAAATTATCCCAGTGTGGATAATTAATTATATCGTCATGTGGTTAAAGCAGATGTCTATTCTGAATGTTTGCTGTTTTAATTCCATGGCCTCATTTCTGGCGTCTGATGGTGATTCACAGTCATCTCTCCGAGACTTCCGACCGCCAAGAACTGAAAAGTACCTGCTAATGAGCGTAAAATTCCTCACCTGGGAAATGAGAGCATCCTGGGACTGACGCTTCACCCTCCAGCTCTGTTCCACCTCTTGCGACCGCCCGTAAGCGTAGCAGTCCCAGCCGTTCAGCTCTCACAGGTGACTCCAAAGGAAATAAATGGCTTTTTAAAAGTTTATTTTGATAATTACGTTGCATTCATTACCTGTCTTTAACAAATCACTTTATTGTTTATATTATGGTATGTGATTCTCCTTGCTGTGGAAGGAGTCTGTAATCCCTTTAGCCTTAGCCCATGCTATCACAAACATACTCACTAATGAGTTCATTAAGAGTCAAATAATTAGGTAATTGGTGGCTTAAATGCCTTGTATCATTCAGAAATCCACAGTGGCTTGTGTTACAGGTAATTAAAGAGCAGAGGTGACATACAAAAGGCATTATTTAACCCCTTTAATGTGAGAGATCATGGGCTCTTGCTATTCCAAAACTCGCTAATCACAAATTTCAAGAAAGAAAATTAGATTTCGATAACGGAGAGCACTCTTTCCTGTTGAGTTGTTATGTGAATGCCACCAGACACCGTGCCAGGCCCTGAGGACTTAGCAGTGAACACAGAAGCCGGCGTGTCCTTGTAGAGCTCAACTTTGGGAGGGAGTAAATGGAAATGAAAATAAACATATCATACAATATATGTCATACATAGATACACACCGAAGAGGGAAATAAACCATGATAAACCAAGCCAGAGGACACAGATGCATGGGAGGGGTGCTACTTGGCCTGGTCAGAACAGTGAGGTGCAGAGTCCAGATGGACGTGAGTGAGGAAGGAACCTAGTGTGTCTGAGCGGAGGGCAGGAGGGACCTGGTGTGCTTGAGGAAGAAGAGGGGCCAGTGTGACTGAGGTGGGGGCAGAGCCATGAGAACGAGGCTGGTGTGGATATCAGAGGGGCCGGGAGTGGAGGATATCTTGGAGAACCCTATAGGTAAAAGACTTTGGATTTCAGCCACAGTGAGATGGGAGGCCACTGAAAAGCTCCGAGGACAGAGATGGCATGCGCTAACGTCGGCGTCGAAGTCTCCTTTCAATCCCACAGAGTGGATGACGCGAACGTGAGGCGGGCAGAGCTGAAGGCTAGGGGCAGGTTCTTGCGAGAAGGTTCTTTGTAATCATTCAGACTATATGTAGTGGAGGTATAGATTAGAGCGGCCAAACCGTGGCTAGTGAGAGGCTGTGGCTTCCATACCTATTTGGAAGGGAAGATGACATTTCATGTGGTGACGAGGATGTGGGAGGACGGCGAAGGTGTCCTGCCTGGAGAGCAGGCGGTGCTGGATTGTAGTTCTTTAGCAGAGGAAACCCGGAAGAGTGAGCTTGGATGAGGCAAAGGAGAGACGGTGCTTCATCCATGGGCTTGTTAAACTGGAGGTCTGACCCGACTACCTGAGCAGAAATGCAGGGGCTGGTTCCGTATGGCTCCATAGTCTTGTTAATTCATTAGTAGATCCGCGCTGTTAATATCACTCTGTAACAGAATTGCCTTGAGGATTAAGAGTTAACAGGTTAAAGTGCTTCGCAAGGGCTTGTGGTGACCACTCAGCTGTCATTATCGTGAGCATCTTTGATTCGTATTTTCTGAGAAAGAAGATCCACGTGCTTTATTGCACTTGAGCACACAGAATTGGGGACAGAAGTGCTCTTTAATCTCCCTTGATTTAAATCCTCATTTCCGAGCTGAGGCAGCCAATGGATGGACAGGAAGAGTTCTGGGTCGTCTAGAATTCAGGTCTAGAAGCCAGAATTTGGACACCCTCCCCCTCCCCAGTACCACAGTTTTACAGTTTTCCCCAGGGGGCCACAATTCTGAAGTGTATTTGCTGAAAATCCACGATCACTTTCTATTTAGCAAGGCTTCTCCTTGTTTAATCTCTGGAGATGTCAGGCAACTTGACCCAGGTGAGTGGAGGGGCCAGGTTGACTTCTTCTCAGCATGTGGGGCATGAGAGAGTTTAACACTATGTTGCCCCCATGGACCAGCCTCAGGAGGAGGGCTTCATGGGGTGGGCTGCTGAACCCTGCTACACTGTTACCTCTTGGGAAAATAGCGCACAGCCAAGCTTCCTATCGCGCAACCAAGTTTTCTAGGCCATTTGGGCCCACCAGGCAACGGGAGTGTGGAACATAAGGCAGATATGTCTGCCATAAAACCCTCTGTGATCTTGGGTGTTTCTGCTAGGTTGTATTGTGTCATTGAAGAAGTTCTGTTCGCTCCCCTCTCCTGAATCTCCCCTTGGTCCCCAAGCCCCAGTTAGTGCTGCTCAGATCTTCCCACTCGTTTCATAATAGTGATTAAGACCTAATTTATGCCGGAGTCCTTGTGAGTCTGGTTTCTGCAAAGGGAACTCGGAGCTCATCTGGGAATGAACACACTGGATGCTGTTTTGAAGGTCCACAGTTCAGCAAGTGCGGGAGTCTGAGAGCCAGGAGGCCGTCTCGCATATCCCCGGGGCTTTCTAACTCTTCTCAAAGTGGGGACATTCGCCAGCAGCAAAATTAATAAAACAACCCACCTCTTCCCTGGCCCCAGTCCATGGGAGAACTGGCTCCAAGAAGCCAGAGACTGAAGGGAAGCAGACAGGATGTAATGAACCGGGGACTTTCGGCAGAAGTGTGTGGGTCTGGATACAAGCAAGAGCAGCTGGTTCCTGTGACTGAAAAGGAAAGGCTTATCTACTGTCAGGACAAAGGGGACTTTATCCCTGTCGGAACGTACCTGGCTTATCCCAAGTAATATCAAGGACACCAGGCCCCCTCTTGATGTTGATGGCTCAGGAGTCAGGTGAGGAAAACAGGCCAGCGCTACACAGGGGGAAGATTTAATGACTCAAGATGGTTACAGTCAGGTCAGGCTGGGTCCCTAGCAACTCTCTCTGGGACTGGGCATTCAGCCCACAGCCAATAGAGGCTCTAGTTTAGTCCAGCAGAGCTTGGTGATGAGGGGAGCGGCGGCCAGGCTTGGATCGGGAGCAGGCTGTTTATGAGAGGCCAGAGACACTGGATTCTCTTTCGAGGTGAGGTGAAATGACCAGATCAGAAGCACATCAACTCAACACTGCAGGTCTCACTCTCGACATCTGCTCTCTTTCTCGCCTGTACTACAGGCATGGGTTTTGTCTACAGCAGAAACGTTACAAATCCGTAAGGAGTTGGTGGGATAGAAGCCATGCCTCCTGCTGTGACCTGGATATGTCCACATTTCTGTTAGACACTTAAGCATGTTAATGGCATTTGGAGGGAGACCCTCTAGGAGATAATTAGGATTCAATGAGGTCATGAGCGTGAGGTCCTCATGATGACACTGCTGGCTCTGTCTGCTGTATCATGTTTTTGTCATGTTACAACACACTGAACAGATCCTTGCCAGAGGCTGACCAGATGTGCTCTGCTCTTGGACTTCCCAGTCTTCAGAACCTCAGGTCCAAACAAGCTTCTATTACTCATAGTTTCCCAATCTCTAGTAGTTTGTTAGGGCAATAGAAAATGGATGAAGCTACCTACTGAATGAGACTTTAAGAGAAGAAGCTTTGATCATGAAGATGAAAGTTCTAACCTAAGGGTGGCGAGGCACAACATGTTCTATTATTAATCCTGCACACGATCCATTGTGAGATAAGCAAGCATCCCCGTGTGGTGAAGCTAGAGCACCCCTTACTGACAGCAGCAGCATCACAGCCTTCCACTGCAAGGTGAGGTTTTCCATTTGAGAGTGGGATAGGCTCAGATGCAGCCCCAAAGCTCTCGGAGCCTCCCCCTCCCATCTCTAAAATGAGGGTGATGCTTTCCTTTCTGCACAAGTCTAGAAGAACTTCAAAGAATTATGTCATGATTAAGCATGTCATAGGATCCACTGTGGTTGTGGGAAACAACTTGGCCCTGTGCTCCTTAAGGAAGGAAAAGTAGATGGTTTGGTGGGGTAGGTGGGTAAAAAAGGAGATTCAGAGGGGAAGGCAATTAGCAAGAGGAAATAATGAACAAGCCCAGAGGTGGGCAATCTGAGGGCAGAGCTGCCAAGTCCAGCCTCCAGAGAACAAAGCCCAGATGTGTGAACGTGCCTCAGGCCAACGCCATCTCAACTACATTTCCTCAAGCATTCCCTGCCAAGGTGAGAAAGTAAGGTCTGTGTGTGGGTGGGCTAAGTGGATCCATTTGAGTGGCTGCAGCTGGTGAAGACTGAGGGTCCTGGAGGTGCAGAGAAGTCTCCACACTTGCGTCAGGAAGATGAATGAATGGATGGGTGGATGTTTGTGCATCTGCATGTGTCATGCTGGACCTTGGGCAGTGGTAGGTGTGAGAATAATAGACTCCATTCAATCTCAGTTTTTTCCCTGCTTCTCTACTCTGTTTAACAAGATAAGGGTGGGTACTTTCTAGTTAAATGATGCAGAGTTTCTCTCTAGAACAAGGAAGAGATTCCAAAACTAGCGCTGATGGAATATACTTAAAACCACTGAATAATTTACTTCAAATGCATAGTGTTTTGGTTTGAGTGCCAAGTGTTTCCTGCAGGCCCATGTGTGAAAACCTTGGTCCCTGCTGGTGGCACCATTTTGGAATGCTGTGGATTCTACCACATGGAGCCTATGGTGGGATTTGAGGGTTCTTGACTGGCTCTCTTGCTGGCCCAGTTCTCTGCTTCCTGAATGACTGAGATGTGAGCAAAGTCTCTTGCCCCTGTTGCCATGAGCCCAGCTGCTTTGGCAGGCATGTGTTTTCTGTCATGATGGAGTATCCGCTATCACCCAATGAACCCCAATCCTCCCTCCTTTAAGTTGCTTCTTGTCTGGTATTTGGTCCTAGTGACAAGAGAAAAGTAGCCAAGATATACAGCATTTTAATTGTATCCCAGTAAGAGTATAAGGAAAACAGAACATTTTTTTGTTTCGTCATTTCTGGAAGTGATTTCTGCCTGGCTAGTCTGCTCTGCTGCTGGTGTGCATTGCTAGTGTGCATCAGTGCTAGTGTACATCACTGCAGGTGTGCATCACTGCTGGTGTGCATCACTGCTACTGTGTATCACCACTGATGGTATGCATTGCTAGTGTGCATCACTGCTGGTGT
>JAQHUG010000130.1:2892289-2916321 GCA_028555095.1 Dicrostonyx torquatus
TGCATTGCTAGTGTGCATCACTGCTGGTGTGCATTGCTAGTGTGCATTAATGCTGGTGTGTATGACTGCTGGTGTGCATTGCTAGTGTGCATCAGTGCTAGTGTACATCACTGCTGGTGTGCATCACTGCTGGTGTGCATTGCTAGTGTGGATCACTGCTGGTGTGTATCACTGCAGGTATGCATCACTGCTGGTGTGCATTGCTAGCGTGTATCACTGCTGGTGTGTATCACTGCTGGTATGCATTGCTAGTGTGCATCACTGCTGGTGTGCATCACTACTGGTGTGCATTGCTAGTGTGCATCACTGCTGTTGTGCATCACTACTGGTGTGTATCACTGCTGTGTGTATGACTGCTGGTGTGTATCACTACTGGTGTGCATTGCTAGTGTGCATCTCGCAGAGGGAATAATCTTCATGGCTAACATTGTTTAGGATAGCTTTCATTTGGTGATAAAACAAAAACCAAACTGACAGTTTCATCCTTGCTTTTGCATTTTCTCCAGCACACCCATTTCTAAGTTTGCACTAGGGATAACCACCGCCACACTTCCTGCTTTAGCTTGCCTTTAGTGCAGTGCCTTGATGTGGTACACACTATATAAATGAGCCAGAATGGCTGCATGCTCGGGTCAGGCAAAAGCTGAGGAGGAAATCCTGCTCCTGGCAAATGAAACAGCCAGAACTCAGAGACATTTAATAGATCAGGCTAGTGAGAGAAAACTCTGAGGCATGTAGAGGAGCTAAGAACAAATAAAAGCAGGCAGATTCCATGCATTGCATTCCAAGGTCCAGAGGAAGTTAGAGAAGAGGACTTGTAATGATGTCTTAGTTATGCAATTTGTAATTGCTGTAGCAATTATCACTGACTGGGTGGCTGTGCTGGTTTGAAGGAAAATGTCCCCCATAGGTTCAGGTATTTGAACACTTGGTCCCCAGTTGGTGGTGCTACTTGGGGAGCTGTGTCCTTGTTGGAGGTGGGCTTTAAGAGTTTAAAGACCCACACCACCCCATTTGTTCCCTCTGTTTCATGCTGATGATGTGAGCTGTGAGCTTGCTGCTCTGTCCGCCATGCCCACCTGCAGCCACACCACCCTGCTGCGATGGTGATGACGCTTATCACTTCTTTCTATGAGCTGCCCTGGTGAATTTCAACCCAAGTCTAGGAGAAGGCAGCCACTGGATGTCATGGGGATGATGGGGTGTATAATGAGCCTTGTATTATTTTTGTTTCTCCATGACAACAGCATAGAGTTCTCTACATTGTCAGCTTATTAGAGGATGCCACTGAGATATAAAACACAATCCAGTCCTGGCTTTATCATCATTCACATATCATATGAAATTTTAATTTTAATGATGGATATAATTTCCCCCCTCCCTTTTTGTAGGTGGGGCTCTCACTGTGTAGTTCGGTCTAGCCTAGAACTTTGTATGTAGCCCAGGCTGGTCTCTAATTCACAGTCAGCCACCCCAAAAGCTGGGAATAAAGAGGTAAGCCACCATACCACCTTTTGATCTTCATCATCAAAGATGATATCTTTGGTTCTGATATGTTTGATAAAATAGACACTCTTCATGTGTCCTGTGGCTTGTCATTCTTGCAAATAACCTTTCCTGCAGAAGTCTTTGTCCTTGGGTTCTGGTTTCCTACAGGCAAGGTTGGTTTACACCCACAAGTGTTATATCCATAAAGGAGAAGGAGCCTGGAAGGCTGGCACGTTGGTCTGAGGGCCACCCATGAGTGCCAGCATCTCCATGCCTTCTTTGTTCTCCAGCTCTAGTCTGCTTTGACCTCTCGTTATTGGGCTTCTGAGACCATCTATTCCCACCCAGGCCTCCAAGATGAAGAACGCGAAACTTTCATTGCTCTCTCTCAACATTTTCCATTTGCTTTGCATCTGAGTTGGGACAAAGCCACTCCCCCGAGCACCTCAGCTTTCCTGTGTATAAATTATAACTCACAAAATTCCCTTCTTAGCGAAAAACACACCATTGTAAGGAATATTTATGTCTTAAAATGTGTGAGTTCCCTTAGGACAGAAATGGTAGCTGCTAAATACCACTTATGCGGACCTCCTTGGGAAAGTGGCTGGCTCCTATTGAGGCCTGTCAGCAGGAGAATGAGCCTAGAGAATCTGGTTAGTCCTGAATACAAGCAATCTGTTCAAGGAAGGCCGAGGAGCATGGGCACACCATGAAGACTTGGGAACTGACCAGGTAGCTCATACTGTCCAGACGGGACAGTTTAGGCATCAGCTGCTGCCCAATCGAGTGGAACATATCTAATGCTTTACACCCCAAAATTTTGTGCTTCTTAAAAGAGAAAGAACCCCATTGATTAGTTATTTCCAGAAGAACCTAGGAAATTGCCTCATTATTTTGAAAACTGGCAAGTGAAAGAATCAAGCATTTACTGACATTTACTGTATGAATTCTACCTCAGGGAAACCAAAGAGTTTCCTTTATATGACTATTCTGGCTAATCAATAAAACATGAATGACAGCATTAGAATAGAATATTTTACAACCTCACATTGAGTAAACAGATCCAGCCCCAAGTTTCTCAACTTTACACTGCTGACACCGTGGCCACATGATCCTTTGTTATACGGCATTTAGCATATTTCTAGACCCCTCTCCATGAGATTCCTAGAACAACCATTTGTCAGGGAATAATAATCAAAGTGGTAGACACTGCCATGCTCCCTAGGAGGACAAGATCACCCCAATCCAAACTATTGATTACCTAGGCAATAATCACCAATGATTAATATTATATCAAGGACAACCAGTCTTTATGGAAACATATAATACTGTAATCCTTGGAAGAAACAAAACTAAATTGCACCAAAACCCTTCAAATTGGTATGAACAAGGCTTCTATATTGGTGGCTTTTCTCACTGTTATGACAAGTACTTGACAGGAAACAAGTTTAGGAGTTTATTGTGGCACAGTCCATCCTGGCTTGGGAGGTACAGTACAGGAACAGCAGGACTATAAAGACTGCTTTCTCATACGTCCATGGATCTGGGAATGCTAACAAATGACTTTCTTTTTTTTCCTTTTCTATTCAGTCTAAGAATCCAGCCCATGAGAATAGGGCCACCCACATTCATGCTGGGTCTTTCTTACTCAGCAGCTTTTCCTTAAAGATAACCTTCACAGCCCCATCCAGAGCTGTGCCTCTCAGGCAATTCCAAATCTGGTTTGTGTCTAACACCGTGACCAGGTGTTTCTCGCACAGCAAACTTGTTCAAACTGGTGGATACTCTTGTAGCTTTTGTTTGAACACTGTCCAGATTATTCCTATCAAGATAGCTACTGTCCAGGAAAGTCCTGGCCAGGGGAGGGGTTAGATTTGGATGTGTCAGTCAGGTGAGTCAGAAGAAGGAACTCAACAAGACCTATGACAGGACAGAATCAACACACTGCTTGCAGACACTAGAGAGGGGAGGGCAACATGCTTCACAGGGTCTGTGGAGATGAGAGAGCCATCAGTCATGCACATGTTCAATTAGCAAGGAGAGGAAAAGAGAGAAATAAGGAGGGTATGGAGAGAGGAGGAAAGGGAGGGAAGAAGAAGGGACATATGGAGAGAGAGAGAGAGAGAGAGAGAGAGAGAGAGAGAGAGAGAATAAGAATTAACTCTACTATTTACTGGGGTCCAGATTTGGGTCTAAGCAGAATTCCTAAGAGGAATTCTAGCTGGTGGGTTCTGGGCAGGCATGTTCATCCTGCAGCCCATAGGCTACATGGGACACAGATAGCTAGAGATCATAAATAAACTTACTTAAAACATGACATTGCTTTTGTGATTTTTTTCTGGCTTTGGTTAACTCAATTGTGTAGTTCTCAAATATTAGCTTTGTAGACGAATATGTTGTGTTCCAAGGTCAAAAAGTTGAAGTCATTTGGCAGTGGCACATGCCTTTAATTTCAGCACTCAGGAGGTGGAGGCAGGCAGATCTCTATAAGTTTGAGGCCAACCTGGTCTACAGAGCAAGTTCCAGACAATCAGGGCTACATAGAGAAACCCTGCCTCAAACAAACAAACTTGTACATTTTTTAAGGACCTGGAGAGATAGATAGCTCAGTGGCTAAGAGCACTGGATGTTCTTCCAAAGGCCCTGGGCTCAGTTCCCAGCACCCACATGGCAGCTCACAATTGTCTAAATCTAGTTCCAGAGATTGGGACATCCTCACAGAGACATACATGCAGGCAGAACAGCAATGCACATAAGGTTAAAGTAAATGAATCATCAAAGGAAAATTTACTCCTTAAAAAAAGTTGGATATACCTGGTAGAGAAGGCAGACATGGATTCCATGATTGTCCCTGTGAGGTAGTCACTGTACCATAACTGGTGACCATATAGGGTATATAGTCAGTGGACAGTCAAGTCCAGTGTATCTAGCTGTCCTATAGGTTGAATAAGGCAACACCCAGTTGATCACTTTGGGGAACTGAGAAAAGAATTGAAAACTGTCAATATGAGTGGCATTTCTAGAGTGAGAAAATCTAATTTGTGTTAAAAAAAAATGCCAAGACGATAATAAACTGTAGGAATTCACTACAGCCAGCCATGATTTTTAAGGTATAAAGATTTATTTTATTTATTTTAAATGGTTTGTGTATGTGTCTCTGTGTGAAGGTATATCCATGTGTGAGTGCAGGTGCATGCATGAGTGCATGTAAACAGAGGTTTCTGTCCTGCCTGGTCCCACAGCCATTCAGTCCCAAAGAAACACACAGTGGCCTACATAAATTATAAACTAGTTGGTCTATTAACTCAGGCTTCTTATTAACTAACTCTTACATCTTAAATTAACCCATAATTCTTGTCTGTGTTAGCCATGTGGCTTGGTACCTTTTATCAGTGAGGCATTCTCATCTTGCTTCCTCTGCATCTGGGTGATGGCTGCAGAATGAGCCTTTTCTCTTCCCAGAATTCTCCTATTCTGGATACCCCTACTTATATTTCCTGCCTGGCTACTGGCCAACCAGCATTTTACTAAACTAATACAAGTGACAGATTTTTACAGGGTACAGGATCATTGTCCCACAGTAAGTGCAGATACATGTGTGAGTGCTGGTGCAGGTGCAGGTGCATGTGGTAGAGGTGCAGGTGTGAGTGCAGGTGCATGAGCGTGTAGGTGCAGGTGTGAGTGCAATTGCAGGTGTGAGTACAGGTGCATGAACATGCAGGTGCAGGTGTGAGTGCAGGTGCATGAGCATGTACGTGTGAGTTCAGGTGCAGATGTGAGTGCAGGGGCATGTGAATGCAGGTGCATGTGAGTGCAGGTGTGAGTGCATGTGCATGTGAGTGCAGGTGCATGCAGAGTCCATAAGAGGATTTGGGATGCTCAGGAATTACATGCAGTTTGAGCTGCCCTGTGTGGGTGATAGGAACCTAACTCTGGTCCTCTGTGAGAGTAGGCAGCACTCTCAATTACTGAACCATCTCTCCATTTTCAATAATATAAAGTTTAAAATGCACATGCCCCCTCCGAGGAAGTCCTGCCATTATCAGAAGATTCACGTCATCTTCTCCACCAGCCTTGTCTCACTGGCCTACATTGAACACAGTGTCAGCGTGCATTCTGTTTTCTTCCCTGGAGGTGGGTCTGCAAAGGGATACTCAGAGTTAGTAGGGATGAAAAGTAGGGTCAGGCTCCATCTTGGTGTTAATTAGCTATTAATCATTCTGAGTAATGAATAAACTCATTCATGATTTTTATAACTTTGTCAGCTCTTCAGTTAATGAAGAGCCTCATGGAGTGCCCTTTGACCTATATTGTCCTGTTGCTGGACTGGCTGGCCTTCTCTGCACATTGCAGAGCTTGGCTATGCAGGGAATGGCAGCTGCTCAAATTTGGAACTTGCCGTGCCTTGTACAGAAGGCAGAGAGAGTTGGGAACCCAGTGATACAGACAAAAAGCCAGTGAATTAATGACACATATGTATTTCCGTCATGCAGAAAGGCGCCCAGTAGCTTGTATCAGGATAATGGATTTGAAGAGTTAACCTATGTCCTCCCCCTCCCTTTCTGAGGCTCTCTCATCCCATCATTCTTCCTTGCCAGCTCCTCTCTCCCTGAAAGCAGCCTGGCTATCTAATGTTTGTCGCCTCAGGGGACGGATGTGGTCGTGTTGAAAGCCAATGTCAGGCCTGGCATTTTTTGCTGACTTATCCCTGTCTCAAAGGGCCATGCCTACAGGGAGAAATGTCACACATTAGATTCACTCCCCACACCCACCCTTACCTTCAAATGAGAATTCCTTGAGGTTAAGTAAGGAGGAAAGACCTTCTACCTCCAGGGGCAGGCTGACAGGGACCTCCATGCTCCAGGGTGGTGTTGGCCAGACCCAGATGTCCCCCTCCACCACTACTCCCTTGTGCACAGATTGATAATGAGGCAGATGGGAAGGAAATTAAGGGGACAGGGGAAAGGAAGGGATCCACTCACTCCAGTGTCTGGTTGAAGCCTCCTGCCAGCTGCAGATCAAGAATTCCAGCATAATTAACATTTGCCACGAAGGTCACTGATATAGAGACAGTGTTCCTTTTATACGAAGAGGATACTAAAATGGTCATGACCCATGCTTAGACCCCATGGCCTTTTTCCCTCCCAAGACATTTTCTGGGAATTCACAGACAAGTCAAAAATGCTCATTGACAGTAAAAACTTCTTAGCTTCGCATTCAAGCTTTGTGAGCTGAGTTGGGGTTTTACCTTATCATGGACCATCCTATCCTCCACCAGGAAGCGCATCAGGGGGCTCCTCCTTAGTATCCTTTAAGATAAAAGCTTCAACAGCCACTCACACGGTAAAAGCAACGAAGCAGGACTCTTTGGAGAAGCCCATGCTGCTCTGTGTTTCAGTACCCATGCTTAACATCTATATTAAAATCTCTTTTAATAAAATCCAACACTGCTTCATATTGGCTCATCCTAAAAGTCCTTATCTTTGGCAAGCCAAGAATCCAGTTTTACCTTAGTCAAGATCCCTAAAGGCTGCCAGAGGTGACAATATGGAATGGTATCTCTTCACCTGCAGAGACTGTGAATTCCTGGCAGTCAGTGACCCTTGATGTCTCAGGGACTTACGGGCCAATGTCTGCCTTAGTAGACATGTGTAAAGTCAGATACCACCAAGGCCTGAATGGCAGCCCTTTAATAATCTTGCTGCATATAATTATGCCACCTCAGGAAGATGGAGCAGCAGAATTTGGCTAAATAACCTTCTTGCAGTCTTTCCAGACAAAATGGGGGCTGCAGCACACATTCCCAACACCTCCATTAAGACAGCAATAGCCTACACATGACTATCCATTTCCCTTTCTCCCCAGCACAGCCCAAACTGTCTCTTCTAGGGTTCCGTGTGTGTGTGTGTGTCTGTGTGTGTCTGTGTGTGTCTGTGTGTGTGTGTGTGTGTGTGCAAACAGGAATCTAGGGAAATTAGGCTAAGCTTGCACTCTTGCCTCTTGAAGACTCACATTCCAAACTTGGAAGCAATGTTTGCTTGCAAGTGATTAGGAAACAACTTGAACAAGTTTATACAATGAAGAAGGCTTTATTGCAAAGGTCTAGAACGTGGCCCCAGGTGTAAAATACAGGCAAAGCAGGGCCTAGAAGACACCCAGCCCCTCTCTGATCTCTGCGCTCATTATGAAGTCTCTTGGCTGCTGCAGTCTGGTTTCTCTACACAGCTCCTAGAATGCTGGGATTTGATATATAACGTTGTCAGTATGATGCTGGGACCCCCTGTATCATTCGATCCCTGTTCTAAACTAGACTCACTGTATCAGTCTCTGCGAAAGTGTACTGGGAATCTGAATTCTGAAAGGACTTCGAAGCTTCATATTTATCTGCTCTAAAATCTGAGATCTTCTGAGTGGCAGCTTCAGACAGTGCAGTGGGCTCCTAGCAGGCTCTCCTACCCTTTAGGGGAGGCAGAGGAGAGACCTCAAGGGGTCCCCAGACTGCAGGACACAAGTGGGTCCTTCTGGAAGGATACCTGGGCACCTCCATGGGTTTATGTAAATCAAACAACTGGCTCCACCTTTGCTGACGCAGTGTTCTCTGTCATATTCACAAGCTGTGCTCGGTCTCAAGAAAACTACAGTTGCTTCACAATCATCTGTGAACCCACCGGCTAACCTCACAGGCTTCCGCTAAGACTGATTCTATGCAAGCTAGGCTGAAATCTATATCTACAGGTGGTCTCTTTGGTCGTTTCTGGCTGTGAGGACCAAAAAGGCTGCCTACAACATGCTCTCTGTGTGCCGGGCTGGCATTCCCTCTATAATGAATTTCCACTCAGTTGAAGAGGGCAGATGGTTAACAACAGATCAACTGCTAATGGTTCTGCATCTCTAAATGTTCTTTCGAAGTATTTTGTCCTCCTCTTCTCCTTCTAGAAAATGTGCAGACAGGATGAGTGCTAATGGGGATAGAGCCAGCCGAGTTCCTGGGCACGGGCATGGGCATGATAAGGATCTGGTAATAGCATCATAGACTATTGGGGGAAGAAATGTGAGCAGGGAAGACAGCCAAGGTAACAACATGAGTGTGTGTGTGCGTGCATAACTAACTGGGAACATGCGCCCCAGTCTGTCACTTGTGAATCCATTGACACATTCACCTTCTCCACAGCTGCGGCTCTAAGCATATGGCCTGCACTCGGGGTCTCTCTAGGTCCCAGGTGCAGTGTGCCTCTCCATCTTCTGTTACTTAGCACATGGAGATCCTGACAGGCCTAGTGGAAGAGCCAATCAAAGCACCAGAGAACGGAAAGCGTGCCAGATGGAATCACAGACCAAGAGCAATGCCTGAAGGCAATTGTTCCATAGAGATGGCAAGATGAGGACTCATGTCACATTGTTCAAATGTCCCCTTCCCATGAGTCTCCCAAATTATTTGCACAAAGGACCTTTTCATCCAATGGGGGAAGTGCCTGCAAACCTTGTTTTTCTGAGACAAAACAGCATGGTGCCCAATGCCTGGGTTTTGGAGTCAGGTCAGTATGAGCTGTAATCCAGAGCTACTCTTCATAGGAGTCATGGGTGAGGAGAGTTATTTTTTGTCTCTTGCCTCTCGGTATTTTTTTTTTTTTTTGGCTTTTTGAGACAGGGTTTCTCTGTGGCTTTGGAGCCTGTCCTGAACTAGCTCTTGTAGACCAGGCTGGCCTCGAACTCACAGAGATCCGCCTGCCTCTGCCTCCCGAGTGCTGGGATTAAAGGCGTGCGCCACCACAGCCCGGCGGGCCTCTCGGTATTCTTAACCTTTGACCTGAACCTTAAACTTTAACCTCAAACTAAGCATAAAATCCATTCACATTAAAATGGGGGAAATAGGGCTGGAGAGATGGCTCAGCCGTTAAAGGCTAGGCTCACAACCAAAAATATAAAATGGGGGAAATAAATGGCAGCATATTCATGTACCAGAAAGTTCTATGGCTGGAAGGATGAGAAACTGGCAACATGCACAATCCAACTATGCATAGTTCCATAGGCGAAACTCACACGCTAATGCTGAATGAACAAGCCGGACATGAGAGAAGCCATAGTGTACACCAGCATGTATGCACAGTGAAAGCCAGGTGAAACAAATCTGTGATGTCATAAGCTGAGGTGAGGTTTTCTAACGTGGGGTGAGAGGATGGAAGTGTGGCTGCAAGGCAGAAGTTAGCTTCCCTTAGACCATTATTTCTCAACCCAAGGGGAGGGGTGTCAAATGACCCCTTTCAGGGGTCGCTTAAAACCATCAGAAAACACAGATATTTGCATTACGATTCGCAGCAGTAGAAAAATTGCAGTTATGAAGTAGCAAGGAAAATAATGTTTTGGCTGGCAGTCACCACAGCGTGAGGATCTGTGCTAAAGGACTGCAGCCTTAGGAAGGTTGAGAAGCACTGCTTTAGACAATAAGAGCAGGGCCCACAGCGGATCATAATCTAGTCAAAAAGTACATGTGACCCTTTTCCTAAATAAATCAGTTACTTTGAACCAAGGGGATATATATATATATATATATATATAATAGTATAGACTTCTTTCTTACTGGTGTGGCCTTCATAGGCCCAAAAATGACCAATCCCAATAAAGATTACCTTCAGTCTCCATCCGATTCCTGCCATAATATCCATTAACAACCTTTTCCCCACATGCACACACGTGTGCACACACATACACACTCCATGTCAGAGCAACATGGAGTATTCAAATAACCAAAGTATTCATCTTTTCGTGCCTCTCCCAATCTAGGAACTTTTTCTCATTTTCCTTTAATAAATACAAGTTCATTCTGCCACTCTTTGTCCATGTTTCCTTTTTTTCAGACATAAGACAATGAATGAAAGAACACGGGCTTCAGGGGGCTTTAGCAGTAGCTAAGCTTCCAGGATTGTGGCCCTGAGTTAAACCCACCAAGAGCCAGGGAAAGTTCTGTCAGACTCATCCACACTCCCCATCCCATTCTTCCTTCTGAATAATGGTTTCTTAAGTGTATCCAGTTTGTGCAATTCACAGAGGTATATCTTTAAAAATATGTGCCAGTTTCTATATAAATGTTACTCCTCAGTAAGGTTTTTAATAAGTAGATCGTATCAATACTAACTGAGAAAAGTGTGGGGTTTAGTAAGGTGACATGTATATCAACTACTTGCTCCAGTCACCATTCTTACTGTCCTGTGTGAGTATTGGCAATAAATGTAGTTCCTTCTACAGAGACCTGCTCCACCTGAGTAAGACTTGAAGCCCAGGTTTTAAGCAAGAAGGTATAGAGGGAGGCTCCTCGGCATCCATCTTTGCTAATTCAGAGACACATCAAGTGTGTGCAGGGGAATCGAGGAGAATAAATTTATCCCTGAGTACCCAGATTTGAGATGGTGGCACTCTAAATAATCTTCTCTTCAAATAACAAGAAAACAAAAGCCTGCCCCGCATCCTTTTGCAAGTGTGCAAAAATAACTTGGCAGGCCAGTTTCTGCTGTCCTTAACTCATTTATGCCCCCCCCGCCCCCGCCAGCTTCCTCTTTGGATAAAAATAGCAGCTTAATCTATTGACAGACAAGGGCTTCCCACAGTTGGAACTCCATTTGGAGCTGTGGCTCTTCCTTGCTGATTCTCATACAGATGTTTGGGGCATGATGGATGTTCTAGAATGTCCTCCTGTCAGCTCAGCAAAGAAAACAAACAGAAGCCCAAAACAGGGCCTCTCTATAAACCAGCTGACACAAACTCAGTGCTACTTCACCCCGCATAAAGATCTTAATAAACAAAGCTCACTAGTCAGCGTATTGCCGAGGCAGATTTAAACCTATCCCATGCTTTCCGTCCCCTTCACAAGTCGGCAGCTTTTACACAAAGCGAGGCCTGGCTTAACAGAATGTAAGGAGTGTGCACAGGGGGAGGAAGCTTCTTGTTTATAGGCCATGACAGAGCCACAGTGTGAGGGCATTAAACAGCACGACCGCATGCCGTGGGCCCTGATGTCGGAGGCCCAGTACTCAGAACTGCAGTTTCTATAGCAGAGTCAGCATTAAGAACAGGGAGGGGAAAGCGGCCATCCTCCTCTTGATCTGCTGCAGCTGGCTTTCTACCCAGATCTTCTCTCCCTTGCATCTTGTGTGGGTACCTCACTGCTTTTTCACTAACCCACCACGCCTCTTCTACCCTTGATCAGACTTTCTAGACTGCAATTCTGGATCTTATGACCTCTGTGACTTGGGTTGCATCCCTTGACCTTTCTTAGCCTGAGACTGCTTGTCTGTAAAATAAGGAGTGCAGTGGACAGGCCCAGGGCTCTTATCAGGATAAAATGTGCTAATACACACAGAAGTTCTGAAAACTCACTTGGCTACATCGCTGGAAGCGCTCAGCAAATGACGGTGATTATTCCTCTCTTTCTGAATTATTCAGCTCCTCCATCCATATGGAAGTAGTCACTCATCCCATGTCAGTCGGGGAGAAAAATGCACAATCCAAGGGTTTAGAGAGCTGACCTGGATTTTGTAAATTTTAAAATAGAGGTTGAATTCCTGAATTACAGGTAGAGTTTAAAGGTCGGTGTGTACTTCAACCGAACTGCTGATGTCAACATTTCGAGTCACGTGATTCACTGTATGGCAGGCTGCCCTGGGTAGGGTGGTTATTATTATCCTTGGCTTATCTCCACTAGCTGTTAGTAGGAACCCCCTCTAAATCACAACACAAATGTCTACAGAAACTGTCAAATGTCTCCTAGGGACAAGTGTCCCTTGCTGAGAACCATGGGGCTGGGCCAAGCCTCTTCTGTAGAGCTGGAGAAGGGAAGGCATGAGTGAGCTATGAGAAGAACAGGAAGCCGCCCAAGGACTTTTTTTAATTGCCAGGCCCAGTTCTACCACCGGGGGTAAAATTCATAGCACCCGAAATAGTAGCTTGTCAAAAACGAAAGTTTGCTTTGGGCTCTCTGTTTGGAGGTTTTGGTGACTGGCCTCGCTGATTGTGGGTGAGACAGCACACCATGATAGCAGGGGTGGGAGCTGGGGCTGGAACAAGCTACTTCTCTCATAGCAAGGAAGTGAAGAGAGAAAGAAAAGGAAGGATCCCAATATTCCTTTCATGGGCACATGCCCCTCAATGACATAAATCCTCCTACTAGACACACTTGCTCCAGGTTCCACCTCCTCCCAGTCGTGCCACAAGCTGGAAATCAACCTTTTAACACACGCGATTGGGGATCAGTTATCCAGACCACAGCCCTGGGCCTCTTTACGTGGAGCTTTGAAAATAGGAGTGGAAGGCTAGTACAAGATTTTTCACGCCTCTGTGGGTGCCTCATTTATCTTTACATGTCTGTGTGCATGCTGTGTGTGTATGTTTGTGTGTATGCTGGCATGAGCGTATGTGCGCCATGCCCATGTAGGTGCTGGCAGAGGCCGGTGAGCATCAGGTCTATTGGCCTGGAGTTCCGGGAGATTGTGAGCCACTGGTAGTGGGATCTGGGCACTGCACTCTGATCCTCTGCAATTTCACTAATTTTACAAGGAACTACTTCCTGAGTATTTCCACTTCCCATGAGTGTGTGAAAGAAGCAACACAAGAGGCTTGGTCTCCATTCTCACAGGCTATCATATGAACAGCTCTCTGTCTTCTGCCTTTACATCTTTCCCAAGTTATTGAAAACATTTCATGAAATTTCCTTAGCTTTATTATTATTGTTATTGTTAATTTTCCTTCATGGGTTTAAATCCAGTTAAGTGTTTAACCACAACGGGCCCCTGATTGCTAGTGCTGTCTTTGTTTTGTTCCTTACGAGAGGGTTTCATTTCCGTGCATTTATTTTCCATTTCCACACTTACTTTTCTAAAATCGTAGGGTCAAATGCAATAAAAAAAAGTTCAAACAATTGCAGAAACAGCTGTTGGCTGACAGTATCACCATGCAATGTTCAAAACGGTCACTTTCCAGCTGATCTGTAAAGGTCTCAGCTCCACATATAGAAGCTGGCCGAGAGGTATCCACATAAATGGGTGAGTGGATGAAATAAGTGGGGAACTTCAGGTTATGAAAGTTGAAAAGGTGCAAGTAATTATGAGAAGCTGAGTTCTCACGGTGACTTACAAGGCATTACGTTGTGGCATATATTTTACTCCTGCTATGCTTTGAGACAGGGTCTTACATAGCCAGGCCTCCAGTGTGCTTAGTAGCTTGGGGTACCCTTGAACTTCTGAGCTTCCTGCCTCTACCTCCCAAGAGCTGGGATTATATGCATGTATCACTATGTCTGGTTTATAAAATAGTGGGGATAGAAGCCAGGGGTTCATGCACGCTAGGCAAGCACTATACCAACTGAGCTGCAGTCCTGGCCAACTTTGTTTTTTTTTTTTTAACTAAATTATAAGCAAGGAAGAAAGGATTTTTTTTTTTCGAGATAGGATTTCTGTAGCTTTGGAACCTGCCCTGGAACTTGCTCTGTAGACCAGGCTGGCCTTGAACTCACAGAGATCTGCCTGTCTCTGTCACCCAAGTGCTGGGATTAAAGGTGTGCACTACTGCCACCCAGCCTGGAAGAAAGGATTTTTCAAAAGATTCCTCTGAATCCCCCTTATTGTTCATATAAACACACATTTGATAATTTCTAATTTAATGATTAATGGGTGGAATACATTAATAATTTCTTTCAAACAAGACTACCAGGCTTAAGGGTTCTTTACATTTTTTAAAACATTTTTTTTATTGATTTTTTGAGGAATTTCACGAGATGCACCTCAACCTCACTCATTTCCCAGTCCTTCCATAACTGCCCCCACCCTTGTAGCATCCCCCCATACAAAATATATTAAAACAACAAAAACACTTTGCTCCTCCATCTTCCCACCTCCCCATCACTCTTCATTCATCTCAGTGACATTGGGAGCTGCAGTGTGTCATGCAGTTCACCCTTTTATCCAAACAGCTTTACTTGCAAACGTTCATCGTAAAGAGTTGTTGGTCTGGTTCAAAGCCTACGGTCCACTATAAATACTGGACCCTCACCGAAACTCCTCTCAGATATCCTGCAGTTGCCCCAAGTCTTGAAGATCCTGCATCTATAGTTCCGCAGGACCAGTCCTTTCACCAACTCCAACAGGCCATAGAGGGGGCAGATGTTGGGGAGGGCCAACTGAAAGCCCTGGATGTAGGCCTGAGTGGTAGCTGAGTTGGTCAGTCTGGGCCTCCACTGGGACTGCCTACCTCAAGCAAGGGGCAGAGCCAGCTCTTTTGTGCCATGCCATCACCACTGGTGCCAGCTCTCCCACACCATGGTGAGGGGAGGAGCTAGTTCTCCTGTAGCTAGTTCTCCTGTGAGGGGCAGGACTAGCTCTCCCAGGGCCAGCAAAGGACGGGGCCTGCTCAACATGGTCCTCAGAATCACACATGGTTTACATGGTCCCTGGTGATAACACAGGTCACAGACATCAACACAGACCCCAGCTGTATCAGAACCATGGACCCAGACATGGTCCTTGGCAGCAGCCTAGAATAGGACATCACCATGGTCTTGGACGGCAGCACAGGCCACCCAGATCAGTATGGCCTCTGTGGTGGCATGGCCCTCAGAGACCAACATGGTCTCAGGTGACCATCTAGACCCCGGGTATTCCTATGTTTTTTGGTGGCAACTTGGGCCCCCCTGTCACCATGGCCCAGGTGGCTGCACAGACTGACACATCAGCCTGTTTCTGATCATCTTTGCTTCTTCAGTTCTGCCTCTCTCCATAGCACTGAACCGCTGCTCCACTTTTCTTTTTGTTTCCTATTTCTCATCTGTGGTAATGGTGCCTGGGGTGTTGTGTCTGTGGGTGTCTTCAATCCGCCTGGGCTGGGCAGCACTGGGCATTTTTACATTTTTAGATGAAAAACATTCTTTGTACCTGGTTAAGGAATGCTCTCTCTCTCTCTCTCTCTCTCTCTCTCTCTCTCTCTCTCTCTGTTTGTGTTTGTATGTGTGTGTGTGTGTGTGTGTGTGTGTGCAAGTGCAGAGATGGCTCATTGGCTCATGAAATATGAACTTGTATTCAGTACTTGTGCTTATTGGTTCTCATTTGGGTCACATTTTTCTTTTTTCTCTTTCTTTCTTTCTCTCTCTCTCTCTCTTTTTTTTTTTTTTTTTTTTTTTTGGTGGCATTGTGCAAATGGCCTGTCTGCTAGGCCTTCCTGCACTTTGGTCCTACTATACTTCTTTCTTGCCTAGGATGTTCTGTCCTACAAGAGGCAGTGTTAGCAGTCCTGAGACCTGTAAGCAGTGTGTGGCAAGTGGGAAGGACGCAGTGAGGACAGCCTGTGGCAGCAGAGACACACACCAGGCTGGTTCCAGGCCCTGGGGTGGGTCTCTCTGACCATGAGCATCAAATAGGCCATGCAAAGATTTTCCTGTCTTACTTGCCATGTCCTGAAAAAGGACTGAGCAGCACGGATTAGGAAACACATTCATTTCTGTCCCCATTTCTTTGCAGCTCCTTTGACCTTTCTGTGAGCTCTTGAAATGTCTTTCGGGCTTTCAATGGATGGCCATTGACAGTAAGAAAGCCTGAGTTAATTTTTCCCAATGGTTTCTTCATGCCGGCTGGAAAGAAGAACGGGCCTGCTAATGAATGGGAGCTCCTGGAAAGCCAAGTCTGCTTGATGCCACAGAGGGAGGAAGTTAAGCATCACTGGAGTTCATCAGCCACAAAGCAAGCTGTAGCTGAGCACTCCTGCAAGCGGGCAGGGAGCAGGTGCTCCATCCGGGGCCAGCTGAAACAGGTTTGTGTAGGTGGACGGAAGGGCCCGGAGCCTCCAGTCGGCATTCTTTAGAGCTACCGTCTGAGGTGGGCATGGGCTGGAACTGAGAGGAGATTTGTTTCCACCTTCCAGGAACCCTAAAAGGTAGGTCTGGATTCTACTGACTTTTGTTACAGATAAAGATGGCTAAGTTTAAAGGCCATTTAAGAGCTGAGTGTGGGAAGATGACGTCATTATTTATTTTTAAAGTTGCATTTGGAAGTATTTTTACTATACAAGATACCATTTCCATAGGATCCTTGTTCATATTCTATCACTCTCTCCCCCACCCCGACCACCGATCTCTTTCCAGACAGCTCCCCTTCCACTTTCATGTCTTAAAGAAAAAATAAAATGTGTTCTACATACTAGAGTAAGCATGTGTTATATGCCCTGACCAGGGCTGGTGGGGGAATGAAGAAAGGACAGACATACAGACACATAGACACATGTGCAGACCAGCTGGGTGTACTCTGATGGAGTGGCACTAACTACAAGAACCAGGAACCTCAGTGCATTTATTAGGTACAGCACAGGAGTGGGAGGGCTGGAGTGTGGGAGTTGGCTAGCTAGCTAGCCCTGGTAGGAGGTGATTGTAGTTGTAGTTGAACTGTCTCGGGAAGCTGGAGTTGCTAGTTTTTACACACACTGGGTCAGTCGTTCATAAATACTTTCTGAGCCTGACTGGGATAAGTGGGAAGCTTTTCCGGTTTCCCATGGGTCAGAGGTCATGGCAAATACATATTCATTCAGAACGTCAATGATGGGGACTTGGCTTGCTCCTTACAAAGGACACCGAGGCCAAGCCTACAACGTGGCTCCTGTGAACAGTGCCCCAGTCAATGCAGCTGGATAAGCATCTTCCAGGTCAGCTGACTTGGATTGCACTCAGGACCAGGACGGCTGGATCATATGGTCATTCTACTGTTGGTTCTTTGAGGACCCTCTACCCTGATTTCCGCAGTCACTGGACTCGTTCATCCCCTCATCGGCAATGTACAACTGTTCCCTGCATCCTCATCATGTGCAACAGATGCTTTTAGAAGCGATGAGAACCAAGGAGTCAACTTGGTCTAGTCAGGAACAAGAAGGAAAGGAGTTTCAGATGCTCACAATGCTTGCCACCAGGGCTTTGGCTTCTCCACAGCAAGCTTAGAATGCTTGAGTCTTGATTTCTGTCTTCCTTATCTGACATGAACTCTGGGGAATATGTAAGACTTGTCTCTGATAGTATTTTATAGGTATCTCTCTTCTTTTTTTAAATATTATATTTACACACGTGTGTATGTGCCTGCATGAATTTGTGTGCTCCACCTGTGTGCAGATAGGTGCCCGTGGAGGGGGGCTGGAAGAGGGTGTTAGATTCCCTGGAACTACTGTGAGCCATCACATAGACACTCGGGACCAAATGGGTCCTCTGTGAGAAGAGCTGGTGCTTTTAACCACTGAACCATCCCTCCGGCCCCATCCTTTGCATGTGCTTCTACAGTATTGTTTATCACACTGTAGAGCTGGTTCAGCAGGTAAAAGAGCTTGCCACCAAGCCTGATGATCTAAATTAGATCCCTGGAACCCACATGGTGGAAGGTGAGAACTGACTCCAGCTGAGTAGCCACAGGGGACCCTCTTCCCTGCTGTGGGTATTCAAATCTGCAGGTACTTATTTAAAATGATGCAGTGTTTGCCTAGAACCTATTATATACATCCTCCCGTACACGTTAAGCAAGCTCTGGATTACTCGCAATACCCGACACAAAGTAAATGCCATGAAAATAATTACTATGCGGTACTGCTTAAGGAATACCTGGAAGAGAAACGTGCATGCACATGTTAGGTAAAGACACACTTTCCCAATTCTTATGCCTTTAATTTTTAATTCCCATGCTTCCGTGTGTGTGTGTTCATATGTGTGGATGTATGGATGTCTGAGGACAACTTTCTGGACTGGCTCTCTCTTTTCCACCATGTGGGTCTGACTATCAGGCTTAGCAGCAAGTACTTTTACCCACTAAGCCAGATCTCAATTATTTTTGATACAGGAATTATTTTGAATCTGTTGCTTTAGAACACTTGGGAATGGAGGGCAGACTATATGCTGACTTTTTAACTTTTCTTCATCTCTGATCATCTTCATGCTTGGCACATAGTAGGCCCTCAAGTAATGTTTACTGTAAAAGCAGCATGGCTCAGTAAGGCCTGGGCAAATAAAGTGGAGATTCCTATGGTAGACAGTCTACCATGCCACTATCCTCCCAGAGGTCATGTTTGGGCAGAATTATCCACCTGCATTTCTCTGTTCTCCAAAGAACGGACTTGCTGGGTTTTGTTGTTGTTGTTTGCTTGTTTTTATGGTGAGCATACTTACATATATAAGGCAGTGTCTGGCTAGCACTATTAGTTCTTTGAGAGCTATTAAGATCATCAGAAGTCATCCTTCCATGCTGAAGGACATGCTCAGAGGACCTGGAAACCCAGGGCAGTTCCCCATCGCTCTGGTAATATCCTTCAGGTGCAGGATCAGGTTCCTGGAGGTATCCCCCATACTGATTCTAATCACTGTTGAGATTCCACATTGACATCTCCACTTGGAAGTCAACACAAGTACCTCTGAAAGCAAGTGATAGAATCTGCACCTCCATGTTTCCCAGCCGTCACTTCTCTCAGGTAAGAATTTGTTTCCAGAAGTTTCTACCAATGTATGGCTACTGTCTTTGAACATTGGTGATTATTGGCAGGGCCATAAAAACCTTTCTTCCACAGCATAATTCTCTCTCTCTCTCTCTCTCTCTCTCTCTCTCTCTCTCTCTCTCTCTCTCTCTCTCCCTCTCTCAACAATAGCAAGGCGCTTAAGACAAGGACTGGTTTGGAATAACTTATCCATGAAATTCATTAAATTTCAACTATGAAAAATATCACTAGAAAGTCATTTTACTATAACATTGTATATGCTCTTTAAGGAACAGAATCTAGGAGTCTTTCCACTAAACAAAATGGTTTTGTTTTGAGTCACAATATTCTAGGTCACTTGCATGAGGCTTTGTCTTCTTCTATATCTCTGTACCAATCTTCAAAAGTAAACATTATCCACAGTTTGATTTCCCCCTAAAATATGGATGACTGGAGCTACAGAGAGGAACTTCTACTGTGAGTTAGAATCTTCTAGAATCACTTGATAAGGTATTGTTTAATTTCTCTTGACATCTTTGCAGCCTGAGTAAGGTCTACAGAATTTCAGATCCTGTATCAGCTGCTTTTTCTGTTATGAAAAAAAAACAATAGAAGAAAGGGTTTATTTCAGCTCTAGAGGGAAAGAGTCCATGATGATGAGGAAGATGGCAGCAGGAGGCTGGCTGATCACATTTCAGTTGCAGATGGTGTGGTAGAGAAAGAGAGAGAGAGAATAGGAAGGGGCAGGAGGGAGGATGAGAACAGGAGAGAGGGAGAAAGGGAGCAGGAAGCAGGGTGAGGCTTTACACCTTAAAAGCCCATCCTCCAGGAGGTCTTGCTCTGTCAAAACTCCACTGCCTAAAGGTTCTAAAACTTCCCCAAACAGCACCACTCACTGGGATCCAGTGTTCTGCTACAGGAAGCGGTGGGGAACATTTCTCATTCAAAGCACCAAAGCACTTATCTGTTTAGGAAACTCAGGGTCCAGTCTTAGCCCAAAGTCCCATGATCAAAAGGAATGGCTTGGCTTGTTTCTGGTGTGTGAGCCAGGTCGTTTCCTCTCCGGTGCACTCAACACACAGCTTTCGCATCGGCAACTCACATACAGCCTCTCATGCTCGAAGCATTAAATGCTTAAATAACTCGGCAGTGAAGGAGTGAGTTTGCTTCTTGGCCTCCATCCAAGCTGTTGATTTGTGCACAAATTTGGAGACAGCTTTTCTGGAAGGCATCACTTCTGTCCACGGGGGAGCAGTTTCTGACTCTGAGATGCTCTCTGCTCGGAGTCAAATGCATTACACACCCAGTGCGGGGTTTGCACTAAATGTCTCTCCTTGTTTTCAATATTCAGACAGACATGTTCATGCGCTGCAGAAACTTCTCCAGGGAAGAGCACTCTTTCATCCCCGTGCCACCTCTCTTCCTCCGTCAGCACGCATTTTCTGGCTAAGCCAATTCTGTGACACATGAACAAAAGGATGTCACTGATGGGAACTGGCACGTGGGCTGTCGGATTCTTGAGTGACAGGCCTTTCCAGGTTTGCATAGCATCAATCATGGTGTATAATTGATGATTTAGATGTTGTAGTCTCTGACTCACTTGACTGAGAACTTCTGGAGAGCAAGAATTAGGCCTCCTGGTTCATTTCATAGGATCGATACCAAACGGATGTCCATATCCACAAACAACACTCAACACACGGTGGATAAATGAGTTGTCTGAATTTATGTCCTCCAAAGGCCCTTGTGCCAAAGGCTTGGGCACCAGCCTGTGCTGCTATGTGGAGGACGAGGAACGTGTTGGAAGTGGGAAAGAATTGAAGCCAGCGAGTCTCTTAAAGGACATATGGGACCTCAGACACTGCCTTCTACACTTCCTGGCTGCCAGGAGGTGAGGAGCTTCCTCCAACATGTGTTCCTACCATGATGTACTATGTTGTCAGAAGCCCCAAAGCAATGGAACCAGCCAACCATTGCTGAAACCTCTGAAACTGTGGGCTAAAATCAACCTTTCACCCCTATCAATCGACAGGGTATTTTGTCACGGTGACAGAAGACAGTGCAATGCAGCAGTTAGTATCCCCATAGTACATGGATCCAAGCCTAAGTTAGGGGCGAGCTGCAGCACTGGAAGAGAATGTGGTGTGCTGAATGATGGCTTCCCAGCAGCAAGACCTACATCACAACTTCCCAAATATCATGTAATCTTATGCAGGAAGAGAAATCTGGCAGAGGTAGTCAATTTAAAGATTTCACAGTACAAGACCTGGAGTATCTGGGTCCGAAACTCAACAACAGATGTCCCTGAAGAGACAGAATAGGTGAGCACAGAGAGAAGAAAAGATGGAGGTAGACCAGTGTTTCCCAACCTTCCTCATGCTGCGGCGCTTTAATACAGTTCCTCATGTTGTGGTGACCCCAACCACAAGATTATTTTCATTGCTACTTCATAACTGTAGTTTTGCTACTGTTATGAATTGTAATGCAAATACCCATGTTTTCCAATGGTCTTAAGCAACCCTCAGGAAAGGGTCATTTGACCTTCAAAGGGGTTGCAACCCACAGGTTGAGAACCACTGGGTTACCGTGCTGCAGACAGAAGCCAAGGAATGCCAAGACCTACCTGATCTCAGGCAAGACAATGATGGACTCTCCTCTAGAGCCTCCTGAGGGAATGGGGCCCTGCCCACACCTAGACTTCAACCCTGAGGATACCAGAGCTCCAAGAACCCAAATTTTTACTATTTTAAATCTCCAAGGTATATTAATGAGATAAAGCAACTATTGGAGATGAATATAGAACATAACTTGCTTTGAAGAAATTCATGAAAGCCTGTCATGGTGGCTCACATCTTTAATCTTAGAACTCCAGAGACAGAGGCAGGTAGATCTCTGTGACTTCACTGTGGTCTACACAGTGAGTTTGGGCCAGCCAGGGCTATAGAGAAAGACTCTAACTCAACCAAACAAATCCACGAAAATACCACAGAGCTTGCTTGGTTCCTGACATCCTAGAGGCTAGCTGAAGGAATGTTCTTGGCAGAGCACACGCAGAGAGCATGCGCGGTAGGCTACTGTGTCAGAGTAGCAAGCACTTACCATTCTCCACGGTGTCGTGATTTAGACTTGCAACACATGCTGTAGCATGCACACGAGTAGACCAGTAGATTCTCCAAGACTCTGCATTGGGGAGAGAAGAACACTCTGGAGAGGGAAGTGGGTGCACAGAGGACTGTCCTCTCATGAAGTAGGCCCTCTAGAAGCCATCGTTCGCCATTCCCAAGGGCCAAATGAGAAAGGCTTTCTCCTCCCAAGCCAGGAATAGACACCAACTGGATTGGCCCTGCTGCTTCTGAATGTTCCGTGTAGTCCCAGCCCAAGATCCCACTGTCTCGTGGGAACTCAGCTGCTGCAGGGATGATCAGTCGCCACAGTGAGGGTAGTAAGAAGGACACAGCAGCCTTCGAAAACAACTGCATTACACCTGAATGTTGTTCATAGGAAGGAAGAGACGAGCATTATTAGGGTAGACGTGACCTGCACGCACAGCAGTCTGGCTATGCTGAAACAGACGCTCATACCAGAAGGACACTGGCTCCTGTCACAGCAAGGCATGTGTGACTTCAAGCCAGAGTCTACCAAGCAAGTCACACGCCACACCATGCAGAAGCAGTATGTGTTGTTACCCAGCCTGTCTTTCTGCTATCATGGCAGAATTTCTCTGTCTTGTCTTTTGTATCCTTTAAGAGAAGGCTGCTACTCTTTCCCCCCCAAAAAGGTACAAATGTCATCATTTTTGTCTGTCCTTGCAAAGTTTTTTTTGTTTTGTTTTGTTTTATCATCAGACATAGTTTGGAGGCCGCTTGGCCCTCTCATCTCTTTCAGTAAAAAGGGAAACAGGCTGAGGGTAATCAGGCACAAGGGAAGAAGGTAGACTTGCTGATGGGCAGGACATGATAAGCCCCCCAAAGCGTCATGTCAGCCTGAGAGGCAGGTGACAGAAAGCTGTCCTCACTGCAATACCAGCATCGATTAGGCACCTGCTTCATTGACAAGCAGAAAAAAATGGAGAGAGGCTATGGTCTCACCTACTTTAACTTCATACTTAAAGAGGGTGGAGGGAGCTAAGTGAATTTTAATTTAATCATCATACTGACAGCTGGCTAAATGAAATGGAAGGTATTTATGTAGCTTAAAATCCTTTTATAGCTCCCATCAGTCCTTTTTTTTTTTTTTCTGAGACAGTCTCAGTACAGTTTAGGCAAGGCTGCAACTCATGATCCCACCTCTCCCAGGTACTGCAGGTATGGATTACAATGCCTAGTGATTCTTCTTCCATTCATTCATTCTCTCTCTCTCTCTGTGTATTCATGAATGCACAAGTGCATGTGGAGGCCAGAGGTCAACACTATGTGTCTCTCAATCTTTCAGTACCTTCCGATTATGAACCAGGTCTCACAGATTCAGCCAGATTGGCTGGCCAGTGAGTTCTAAGAATCCCCACCTCTGCTCTCTAGGACAGGGATACAGGGATGTACAGATACACTTATCTTTTCGTGTGGTTCTGGAGGACCGAACTCAGTCCTCATCCTTGTGTGGCTATTACAGACAGCCATCTCTCCAACCTCACCATTTACCTCTTCAACACCCGTTTATTGAGCGTCCACATTGTGCCATGCCATGATTATGCCTACAATAGGTAGCCCTTTTCTCATACCACCTACTTGGAGTACATTGTGTTGTGTCCAGGTTAAGGAGGTGTTTGGGTGTGAATGCAAAATGCTCCCCATAGGCTCATGTCTTTGAACATTTGGTCCCCCAGCTGTTTGCTCTGTTTTGCAAACTTGTGGAAACTTCAGGAGTTGGTGTCTCCTCAAAAAAAAAAAAAAAAAAAGCGAGTCATTAAGGACAGGCCTGGGGATTTATAGTCTGGTCTGTCTGTTCTCTGCTTTCTGCTCTGTCAGGCTGTGAGGTAAAGAGTCCCAGCCTCACACACCTGACACATGAAGCCAACTCAGGTTAGCTCCAAATTCAAGAGCTTCTACCCCGGCCTCCCTAGTCCTGAGTCTCTT
>JAQHUG010000130.1:2916741-2971742 GCA_028555095.1 Dicrostonyx torquatus
TCTCTCTCTCTCTCTCTCTCTCTCTCTCTCATATCACCTTCTCAAGAGTAGGAATGTTGTCTCTTTTCTTTGTGTAACAAAAGCCTGGCTTGGAGCCTGGTACATGAGAGCCACTTACCGAATCACAGCTGAATGCAAATCTCTAAATGAGAGTTACAGTGTTTTATACAGATTGACCATGGCCAGCATCTCAGCTGATGTCAGGTGACAGGAGGTAGGGCAATGCTGGGAAATCTGCAGGCACAGAGCCTGGGCATGGGGGTTTGGGATATGTCCACGTTGGGCCTGGCAGAGGGGACCCTGGGTCTACCACAAATCTGAGTCAATTGAGTTATCTCCCTGTGAGAGAATATACCACCATGACTTCATCCCTCTGCTTTGAGATAATGTCCTCCACCTGAAATACCAACATCAGAGGGTTCTTTTGGGACCTCAGAGGACTTGACCCTCTCTGGGTCCTTGGCAGTGTGTGGGGACAGGACTTAACTGCACTGGGGTGTGGGTCAGAATAGTGGAAAGACAACAGTGATAGGCAATTGCCCTTTCTGAGTTTCTCTCTGTATTGCTCTGCTCTCAGAGAGTGTATTCTGACATGTAGAGGAGGCTCACACAGTCAGAGCACGCTGTCTTCTCATTCAGCCTCGCCGCTAAGATTATTTGCCAAGAATCCCTCAGAGGAGAGACACAGTACTGTGAGGACCGCTCTCAGCCTTTCTTCTTTCCGTTTTTTCCATTTTTTTCCCTTTTGAGATAAGCTTTGTCATCAAAGATGGGTTTGCACTCTCAATCCTCCAGTCTTCACCCTGAGTGCTGGACTTATAGGGGTGCATCACCACACTCAGCTTGATCTGTGACTGCCACCGGCGAGGGATGGCCATTCTTCCTGCAGTTGCATTAGATGGCTTGGAAATTCATGCATTGAAACAAGAGACCTGATGAGGAGCCTGAGACTATCCCACTAGTTCCTTTGAAGGTCAGTGAGTGACCTTCAAAGATGTCACTTCTCTGGGGTGTTATTTCAGCATCTCTTTCCAAAACCTAGCACCACAAATCATAATAAATATATTCTTATTTCACTGTCACTCAACATACATGGAGAGAAAGTACCATTTTATATGCAAGTCTCAAGAGTTTTACTTTTCTGTGTGTTTTTGCTGATGATACATTATCTGTCATCATTCTCTTAACAGTATCTCCAGAGAGGGGCTTCTTTGCGAAGGGACAGGGGTAATAAATGGTGATGTATAGCTAAAGTGGCGATATTTATCCCAGAGCTACGTGACTGGTCCCAGGACTTGCCTTTCACAGATGTCTGGCCTCAGGGATGCCTGTACCTTTTATTATATAACTGAATGAAACTGTAAATATTAACGCCTAACTTTGGAGCTAGGGATGACTGAGCTAGTTCATTCTACAGTGTGAATAACTGATGCCAGACCTTAACCCAAAGCAAAGCAGAGAGTGTGAGAACTGAAAGAACAGCTCTGTGGGGGTGCAGGGGTGAAGAGGGGAGAAATCCCGCGAATAAATACTTCCTTTACTTTTCCTCATCTAAGGTCACCCAGAAGCCAGTGGAACAAGATCTCAGTTCAGGGACTATCATAGACAAAACTACCAAAGCTACACCCAGAATTTAGAGTGGTTCTCAACCTGTGGGTTGTGACCTCTTTGGTAAACCACTGTCTCCAAAAATATGTATATTACAGTAGCAGAATTACAGTGATGAAGTAGCTACGGAAGTAATTTTATGGTTGGGAGGGTCACCACAATGTAAAGAATTGTATTAAAGGGTTGCAGCATTAGGAAGGTGGAGAACCACTGATCTAGAAGGATTTTTATGAAACTAAGAGGGTTTTTTTTTTTATTTCACCCATTGGAGTGGGGGTGAGAGCTATAAACCATATTTTACTATAGAACATGAGCATGTATTCACCTCAACAGAGACTACACAAAGAAAAAAGTTCTTCAATTCTAAAAACTTATCTTTAATTCTACCACCTTTAACAGCACAAAGAGTCCTTCCCACCCCACAGCTTAAAGGCGAGATTTCAAGACGGCATCCATGGTAGTCCACCCTGAGTAGAAGGCAAAAAACCCAAACAAACCAGGAGCTGGTTTGATCCGTTCAATTCGGGTTACATGTGGTGTTTATTTTGAATCCTGAGTGGTTTACATGAGAAAGGGGGCTTGGGAAACTCGCCCCTCCCCCCATCATCTTAGGCTTTTATATAGCTTACCTGAAGAATCGGCTTGCTACATCCAGCTCAGAACTGGGTTTGGAGTCAGTTGCACACGGCTTAACAAAGATCTGAGCAGCTGTGTGTATGCACGTGGTGTTGCAGCATTGCACGCGTGAGCACGTGTTTGAACCTGCACATAAACCGGGAACGGCGTGGGCTGTGCGAAACTTGCACTCCCGACTCCATCCCTGACTTGCAAATGAAGCGTTTCTTCATAAACCATGTCAGGCTGTGGGAACAAGATCCAGAAGTTCCGGGGGAGTTTTTCCCATAATGCCTCCTGGGCCCGGAAGAAACAAACCTGGCTGTGCTGAAGGCGGGGAAGTCCGTCTCCAGGTGAAGCTGACAAGGATAATAAATACCATTTGCTGGCACGGGTTCCTGGGGCAGAGCTGGCCACAGGAGTTGAGGTCCCCAGGACGCGAGGACCCCTTACAAAGCAGGCATTTATGAACTGGTTTGCCCTCTACTAATTAATTCCCTAGCCATTCACCAACAGTAACAATCCCTTCAATTAGAGGCTGGGCCCTGGAAAGCCCTGGTGTTTATTGGAACTGACATCTGCATGGCCAAGTGTGACTGTGCTAATACGGAAATGCACAAAGGGACCCGAAGGCCTCCCCCTCACCCCCTAACTTTTAAGCAAGGATTTGGCTCTTTAAGGAGTTTTTAATTTGTGAGCTTACACTTTGGTGGTTAGCTTTTCAGCACTCCCATCTGCCTCTCCTCCATGGGCTCTGATGTTCCCAGTTCTGGGTTCTGTCATGAGCTCCTGCAAGGGACCTCAGGCACCCCAGGGACAGATCTCTTGGAAGGAGAGTTATAGACCCCTGTGAGCTGCCATGTGGGTGCTAGGAACAAAACATAGGTCCTCTGCAAGAGAAGAAAGTGTTTGGCAGCTGAGCCATCTCTTCAGCACTGGCTTTGGCTGCTGGGTTTTGTTTTGGTAGTTGTTTTATTTTATTTTTTATTTTTTGGTTTTTGTTTGTTTCCTTGCATTTTTAGGAAATTGTTTCATAATTACCCTGTTATAGGTAGACACCAGGCTAGATGGTACCAAAATGATTAAGGGCATGCCAGCACCCCTGACCACTGGGAAAGAGGATTAAACCTAAGCAAATTCCCAAATCACTGCAAGGCAGGATTAAGACAGGCTGGGACTAAGAGGGAGCCAGGGATAAGGGGGCAGGGATCCAGGGAAGATGCAGGCAGCTGCCTAGCCAGTTTTGTGGAAGCTGCGGCTTCCACAGGCATTCACAAGAAGTCCAGAATGTGAGTCAGGGTACAGGAGGGCACTAGGTCGTCTGAGGGCATGCGCTCTGGGATGAGTGAGGAGCCCACTGTGAGACAGAGCTTAGAGCTGTAGTGTGTAAGTGGATAGAGCTGCTCCTTTAAGACTTGACTGGCCAGGGCATTGAGTCTTCAGTAATCTAGGGAGATGAGGCCCAATGGGATACAGGGGTTACTTTCAGGATAGAAGAAGCAGAGCTAAGGTGGTGAGGTAAGCAAGGGAACTAGGGGTCAGAACTGAAGAAGACTCTGGTGCCTGCTCTGCCCCTGTAGTTACTACCGTAGCTTGGATAGGGTTTGAGGGTGTCCCCCAAAGTTTTGTGCACTAGAAGCTTGGCCCTCTGTGTAACAGGGTTGATGTGGAGGATCTTTAAGAGATAGGGCCTAGTGCATTTGTGCACATGCACCTGCACACACACACACACACACACACACACACACACACACACACACACACACACACCATACACCAGAAGATGAGATGCTATAAACAGAGTTAGCACAAAGAATGTGAGTTCGTTGAGGGCACTGAGTGACAGTGCCAGTGGCCCGTGCAGAGTCATCACTGACACAGCAATAGAGAAGGAGATGGGTACGGACTGCTCCCGCATTGCCAGGACTGAACAGAGTGCTGGCCACAGGCAGCTACGGCTCCAAGAGCTTCCCAGGAAGTAAGTCACCTGATGAACACGGAGCTCTGGACAGGGATGTGGAACCTTAGTTCTGTAACAGAGTCTTTCTTCCCAGCTCCTCCAGCATAAGGACCTTGTTACCTTAGACAAGCCTGCGTGACTCAGGGTGCATGCTAAGATCAGCTGACCTAAAGAAAGGACCCTAGGCTCCAGAGACCTCAACCTCGTCTTATCCTCTGTAGCAGGAACAGGGCTGTGAGCTCCTCCACCCACACACCTGTTTTTCACTGTTTCCTTCTAAGTGACTTCAAGAGCATCCAGGTCCCAGATCTTCCTTGAAACCTGAGATCCCAACTTTTTAGGTTCAGTTCCATTTCTTCCTGTCGTATCTTGTACTGCCCAACACCCCAGCCTGGCACTCATTCCCTTCTCTCTCCCTCTGGCTCTCAAGTCATTAACAAAACTCCCCAGACCCTTGCAGAGCCCCTACAGCAGAACTGTCCCGAGAGAGAAACAGTGGATTTAATAAGCTTCTCCTTAAATGGCCTCAATCCCTTCCAGTTGATTAGGGGGAGAAAACAACTCTGGACTGCAGGACAGTTCCCGTGCAGGAGACGAGGGAGGGAGAATAAAGGAAGTCTCCCAGATCCCGGGCCTCAGGGACCAAATTAAGAAAGCAGCACCGCTTATTCAAAATCAGATGAATGTCAGCGGAATGTTTGTCAAACAAACGTGTCATTATTTGTCACAATTGGAGGACGTATCCGTCAGTCGTCACACTGGAGCGTGTAACAGCTATTTATAGCTGCCAGCCAAGAGTTTTAAGTCATGCAGGGCCAAGGCTCCACGGTATAAACAGATTTATTTATAATGATTGCGTGGCTATAAATAGTTCAGTTTGGTGAGTGTCGAAGAACTGCTCTGGAATGTTCTGCCAATGCCAGCGGCAGGAGGGCTGACAGCAGGGAGAGGAATCGTGGGTTTTTGGTTTCTCTTTTTCTTTTTTTCTTCTTCTTTGGAGACCCTTCCTGTATGTCCTTGGTCAGGGTACACCCCTTCCTCAGTGTCTCCCTTGGAAGGGGAGCGGTCTCCTCAGAGTTCCCAGGAGATGGTAGAAGTTACTCACTTAATTAACATCTGCCCCAAGATCCTCCCTTGAAAGGGAGCCCAGTCCAGGGCTTGGCCTCCTTTGTGTCTATTCATGGACAATGAACTAATTACAGACTCTTTTCTCCTGCAGAGTTGGGGGTGGGAGGGGGCTATCCTGTTGTTCCAGTGAGCAGGCAACTCTCCAAAGGGTTGTTTATAGCTTCAGATTTAATTTGAACGACAGTGTCCTCTCTTCCAAAATAAGAGCTTATCAGAAATTTACTAGTTTCTTATGTCAGCAGAACCCCAGCTAAGGGGAAGGGGGAGAGGGAAGGGAATGTGTATACGTAAATTGTACTTGAGAAATACATAGGTACGCTGGTTTAAAAACTGATCATTATGGCATGTGACGTAAGGGCAGTAACCATCCTCTGTTGGGCCTCTGCCCCTGCCCTCTAGAATACATACCTGTATATCAGAGGTCTCTGGTTTTGTACTTCTTCCCAATTCCAGCCGCCGAAGCTGCACACTCTGCTTTCGTACAGCTGGACTCAATCTTATTTTGCATTTTTTTCCAAAAAGAAAAGGTGTGACCATGAAAAAGAATTTATTGGATCTTAATTTGCAAGATTAGTTCTGGTTCATTTTATTGCTGTAATTTAATGCTCATAATGATTTTCTGACACATATGTTTTAGCAGCAAGCTCTACCTCCTGTTCATTTTTCATTTCGATACAGCTAAAGTAGATTAGGCGGGATGGCACACGTCAGGGAGTGTGGCACCCCGAGAGGAACTGGCATCAAACCACTGCTGCAGCTCCAAGCTGGCAGCGAGGCTCAGCTGGGCACTGGGGATGGGATGGCATAAGCAAGAAGTCCAACTTCAAGAGCTATTGCTTTGTTTATATTTTCATTTCTGTCATCAATTACATCATCAATGCTGTAATTCTTTGTCTGAGGATGTCTGTGAATTGGGCCCTATCTAACCAAAAGCCGCTTTACCACCTCTGCAGGTGATACAGGTTATGGGTACCAACTGGTAGTTCGGGTCTCTGGATGTCAAAGAATGGCTCTCTGGAAGGTTCTGCCAAAGTCAGAATCAGGCTGGTAGAAGTCACTAGCGGAGAGATAGATTTGGAACTCCTATACTGTGGGACCCAGAGGGAGATCTGCCCATTCTTACCCTGGTGTGTGTGGGGGACCCATTCAGAGAAAAATTAAATTCCTGACTTGAATCTCACAGATAGCATCCTTTTGTTCCTGCACAGGCGCCTCCTGCCATATGCTGCAGGCTCTCTCGCTGTTTGGAGAGAGTGAAGGTAGATCTCGCCTCTCCTGGAATGTGACAGTTTCTCTGGGAACTTCAGTTGTGTATCTGTAAGACACAAATAAATAGATGAGCCAGTGAAAATGACTTAAAGTGAGAGAGTTGGGGAATGTGGAGCCCATTCTGGGCTTCCTAATCAAACAAGCCTCAAGCTGAGTGCAGGGCTATGACAAAGGCGCCCAACAGCAAGGTATAGGAAATTCAAGGGCACCTTGTGGATTGAGTTGGATGGCCAGGTGGGCAATTCCACCAAGTGGAGTCCTTGTTTAGGAGCTTTCACCTACACATGCTACTAAGAGTAACCCGCTGTGAGCCCACTTCACAGGGAACCCAAGGGGAGAGACTGTGCACGGTGAACAGGTGCTGAGTCAGCTTTCTCCTCCCTCCTCTTCCAGTTCCTCTCAGACTTTGTGGAGACTTCATACTTTTTTTTTTTTTTTAAAGATAATTTTCACTTTTGTTGAGACAGGGTTTCTCTATGTAACCCTATCTGTCCTGGAACTCGCTTTGTAGACCAGGCTGACCTTGAACTCCCAGAGGTCCACCAGCCTTGGTCTCCTGAGTTTTGGGATTAAAATTAAAGGCATGTACCATCACCATCAGTTTCTTCCTTCCTTCCTTCCTTTTGTTTTTTTCTCTCCTTTTCCCCTTTTGAGAGAAAATGGACGAAGGTGTCATGGATATGTCTTACTCATTTACTTATTCACTTATTCATTTACCTCTTATTTTTTGAGACCGGCCTCTCACTAAACCCAGAGCTCTCTATTTCTCCTAGATTGGCTGGCCAGGGAGCCCCAGGGATCCTCTTGTTTCTGTCTCCCCAGTGCTGGGATTACAGGCACATGTTCCCTCTCCTGACTTTTTATGTGGGTTCCGGGCTTCAAACTCAAGCCCTCACATTTGAGCAGCAGCTACATCCCCCACTAAGTCCTCTCCTCAGCCTCCACAGGCCTTCTTTCTTCTTGGCGGAGGGAGGGGGGCTTGCTGGCAGGTAAATCTCGTAATTTACCCTCAGTTTTCTCCTCCATAAAAGGGGGAGGAAAATTATTGACAAAATAGCAGTGGTGCTGGGAGGGTTGGATGGAGCAGCAGAGGCCACGTGCTGGATCCTTGCCCATGGCATGTGGTCAGTACTGAGAAAAAAAAAATTAAAAAATGAAGTGAACCAAACACCCCATTACTTCCAAGTGAGGTCCCAGGGTCCTCCAGCCTGGCAGGTCTGTCCCAGAGATGTTCCTGATGACACTAAGAGGGACACATGAGCCCTGTTCACCAGCAGACTTGGGCACCCACAGTAGCTTGGTGGGGACCAGTCAAGGGACAGTGAAGGTTGAGCCCCGTCCAGGAGACAGCATGAGTGAGAGGGGTCTGGTGTGGTTAGAGAGCTCAGGGAGTGTGTCTTGCACGGTGGTGGTCACTGCTCTCTCTGAGGTGCCAAATACCTAAGAGCACCCATCTGAAGAAGGAAAGACTCATTTGGCTTGTGCTTTCAGATCATGGTGGCTTGGGACTGAGGCAAGGCCAAGTGTCACGGCAGAGGGTGTGACTGCCTGGTGGAGCAAAGCTGTTCACATCATGGCCTCCAGGAAGCAGGCACAGGGGAGGTTTGGTGGCAAGACACACCCTTGAAAGCAAGACTTCCATGACCTACTTTCTCCAAGGAGCCCCTGTTCCCTGCTGGCTCATTCTGCTGTGAACTAAGATGGACTCATCCACTGATGAGGTGGACACCTCATTATCCAGTCCCTCTTAATAGTGCCACCAGCCATGGAGGAAACATTCCATAAGGGGCTTTTGTTGTTGTCACAGAGGTGGGCCCCACTCGGGAACCTGGCCTGCCCCTATTGGAGGTGGTGCTTGGCTCCAGGTGGGAAATCCACTCCATCACAGGGACAGCCAGACTGTCTGGCTGTGAACACAGGTGGGTGGGATCTAAGCTTAGATATGGTGTGGGTAGCTGGCACACAGATAAGAGACTTGGAGAGGAAACTCATTTAAGAGGGAGCCATTTGTAGGAGACTTTTTCTGGTAGATCAGATGATTGGGGGCTTGTCTGTTAGCGTGGGGAATTGTTGTCTAATCACACAATCCATATGATTTCATACTCTTGTCTTGGGAAAGACTCTTGGCACATGAAGTTATCCCCTTTAATCCACCGGCAGCCTGTGAAGTTTCTGTGGTACTTCACAGATCAGGATGATAGAGGCCCCAGCGAGAGTTAAACCACCCACTTAAAGTCACAGATCAAAGCACAGCCTAGCCGGATAATGGACAACACTGGTCCACAGACACACCTCTAATTCTTACCGCTCCCCTCCTGCAGTTTGGTGGTAGAGAAGTACCTTTCATTTCCTGTGAGGTCATTTCCTGTGAGGCAAGTCATGACTTCCGTGTGTCTTAGCAAGTGGCCTGATCTGGTGCCAGGCTTGCATGCATTCCCGTCTTGCCTATGACACCATTAGTCTCAAGATAGAGGTCAGGATCACAAAATGCTTGTGCCTCAGTTTCCTCATCTGCAAAATGGGCTTTGTCTTCATCCCTTTGACTTGCTATAACAGAATACCTGAGATGGAGTCATTTGTAAGGGAAAAAACTTATTTCCTGTAGTTCAGGAGGCTGGGAGATCTAACAGCATAGTCCTGACGTCTGCTGGGACCTTTGCTGCTGCGTTACTCACATGTACTGTGGTTTAGAAATGTCCCCAAAGTATGTGGTCTATAGGCTTGCATGGGAGCTTGTGTCTGAATTTAGAGGTGGTGGAACCTCTAGGAGGTGGAGCCCAGGATAAGTAAGGAGGTCACTGAGCGGTGTCCAAGGACAAAGTACCCCAACCTCCTTTCTATTTCCCTCACAATTTTCTGGCTGCCCTGAGGACAGGCCTCCTGCACCAGACATTCTGACTGTGGTGTGCTGTGGAATATTAGTTTAAGATGTGTTATACTTGTTTATGCTGTGGAATATTTGTTTAATGATAGAAAGATGTGTTGCATTCTTTTGCATTTGTTTAACTCTGTGACACTGTGTTACTTTGCCTGTCTAAAACACCTGTTGGTCTCATAAAGAGCTGAACAGCCAATAGCTAGGGAGCAGAGAGAAATAGGTGGGGTTGACAAGAAGAGAGAATAAATAAGGAGAGAGAAGAGACAGAATGAGAAAAGGAGAGGAGGATGCCAAGAGTGGCTACACAGCCAGCCATGGAGTAAGAAGAAAGACATACAGAATAAAGAAAGGTAAAAAGCCCAGAGGCAAAACATAGAAGAAGAGAAACAGGTTAATTTAAGTTAGAAAAGCTGGCTAGCAACAACCTAAGTTAAGGCCAGGCATTCATAAGTAAGAATAAATCTCTATATATTTATTTAAGAGTGAAAAGACCGGCTACAGTGGTGTGTGGTGCTGCCACAGGCCAGAGTGTCAGTGCCCAATAACTAGACTGAAGCCATTGAAGCCAGGAGCCAAGATAGACTTTCCCCCATATAAGTGGTTAGCTTAGATCTTTCGTCAGAGCAATGGAAAGAGGTTAAGGGGAACCCTCTCTTCTTCTTCTTTAACTCACACAGACTGTGTGGGACCCCACTCTCCTGGCTTCCTGAATCCAGTCTTAATGATGCCTTCACCTCCAGATACCACCAGTGCATGAGTTACCTCCCACCACGTGAATTTCTGGGGACAGGGTATTCGAATTCTCCAGGGAGACATGGAGAGGAGAGGGTGTTTCTCTTGAGGAACTGGCATTGTGGTGGAGAGTGGATGAGCGGACTGGACATCTGGCAGAGGACTGAGGTGGCGGCCCAAATGCAAAGATCTAAACCAAAGTTTCTATTTCCTCTGGGACTGAGGGGTCTGCAGAAAATTGGTTCTTTTTCCTTGAGGGTTTCAGCTAACTGAAGGAGGCTTTCACACGCAGGGTAATCTATTTTACTCAAAGGCTTCGAAGTTAATCTCACCCCCAAATTAACTCCATACCCAGATCTAAGCAGGTGTCTGACCAAGTACATGGTACTGTGGCTGAGTTGATGCACAGGATTAACCAGGGCCCATGGCTGATAAGATCTACTCTCTAAGGCTTATGTGTGGATCACCTGAGCTGATATACGTAGAGAATTTCATGAATCCATTCTCACTAAGTTTATCCATCGCTCCTTCTGGAGATGGACGCTCTCTCTCACCGTGGCTGTAATGAGTACTTGGTGTCAAATATTCCTGGTCAGCAGAATTCTCATCTCTTCTTTTAGCTACTCCTTGCAGCTGCCAGAATCCGCAGGCTTCCTGTGTGTGGCGGGAGCTTGAGTCCTTCTGGTCCTCCTGCAAACCAGGCTGCTAGGCATGGCTTTTCGCTGGGGTCCACAGAGAAGCCCAGGAGGAGAGATGCTGAAGGAGGGGCAGCTGAGGACAGATTCCCTGGGAACTCTGTTGTTTATCCCTTGACAGGAAGCAAACATCCTCTTTAATTTCCCTGGTGGGGCATGAATTGTAGGATGGTTTTTGGCTTCAATATGGTCCCTGTTGTGTCCTGGCCTCCCTCAGACTAGGATTGCACCCAGAATGCGCCTTTCCACTCCTCAGCCCCTTGTCACCTGTCTCCCTTTTAACTCTGAACTGGACTCTATCTCTCTGGGACAGCTGTCCCCTGGCTGGCCTCTCCCTACCTGACCAAAGGAGAGATACCTTTGAGTCAGGCTACATGCAGCATCTGTTTAGAGACAGGGCAATTTTCATTTGGCCTTCGGATTAAAAACAGAGCTAAATGCAAAAGATCAGAGAGGACAATGGAAAAGAAAGGCTGGGGAAGGGAGAAGCTGAAAGGAGGGGTGGGTATAAGGGGTGGGGGGCTCAAGACACCGTGAAAGAATCAACTCAGCTTTCATCTCCAAGTCTGATCTGTTTTGTGAACCCTAATGGGAAAGGTCATGAATTTTAAAACATGTCTCTCTAGCCGACAGCTCCAGTCATAAAACCAGCCCTGTCTGAAGCTCAGCTGCCACTGGAGGCTGGGCCCAAGGAGTTTGCAGACAGGGAGGGAGAGAAGTGCAGACCCTTGTCAGGAAGTCAGAACAGACCAGTCTAAAGACGTCAGCCTGGGCAGGCTCCTAGCTGCTCTCAGTTCACTCCATCCCTGGCCATCAGGCCTCATGCTGGTGCTTGTTGCTGTCAAGGGAACAGTCACACAGATACCCACGATCACCGCTGCTCAATGCGCTGACTCCCAGGGTTGTGGGAGGCAGCAGACCCACTGCGGCCTGGCCTTTATTGCCAGGGTCATCAGGATAGGCCTTCTGAAGAAAGTAAGGGCACCTATCTTCAGGAACTAGTCCCAAAGGGTGAGTCTGCAAAGTCCCCGAGCCCGCAACTAGCAAGTTTGCTTCTGAACTGGATCTCTGGGAGGGCTGTGAAGGGGACCCCAGTGTTTTCTGGCAAATGATGAGTCCGTGATGACCTTTGTCCTGGGAGCAGTGGGAAACTGTCAGTGTCTCTTTATCTGTAAAAAAAAGTGTCTGCTTTTGCTTTGTTCTAGTTGAGACAGGGACTTACTGTGTAGCCCAGAGGGGGCTATCCTCCTGCCTCAGCCTTCTAAGTGCTGGGATTTTAGGTGTGTACTACTGTGCCTGACCAAAAAATTCACACTCTTGCAAATGTAGTCTGTGTTACAGGGAAAGTCTTAGAGGGTGTCTTGCACAATATAGCCCTACCTTACAGCGTTTATCACAGAAAAATATACAAGATTTACAATTTTAAGTATTTTAAGTACACATTTGAGAGACACTGAACACACCCATATAATGCAACTGTCACCCCTGTTCATGTCTAGAAGCCTTCATCTTAACAATTGAACTCTGTTAGACAATGATTTCCCAACCCTTCCCCTAGTTCATCCAACCGCAGCTCCATTTTCTATGAACATTCTAGATGCTTCTTGTAAATTAGCCTTGTGGGATTAACCAAGAGAGAAGTCCCTGGTCACACTGGTAAGGGATTTTCAGAAAGCATGAAGTGGAAGGCTCCATTTCAGTGTGGGTGACAGCCAGATAAAGGAAGTCCCAGGGGGGAAACTGCCTGCCTTCCCATCATGCGTACTGATTCACCTACCCTGACCTCTCTGGTTGAGTTCATCTGCTCTGTGACTGCATTTGCCATTCTTCTCCATTCTCCTACCCAGAACTGAAGAGGAGCGGCTCCCCAGGAACCTTCCAGGCCTTCAGCGTCTAACTGGGATTGTCCAGGTATCTGGCCTCATGGACTGAACATCTAAAGGGTTCTCAGGCTTTCCAGAATGAAGGTAACCACTGTCGGACTACCCAGACCATTTCGTATAAGCCAGTCTAATAAAATTCCTGTTAATATGTACCATTCTGTCGGGTATGTTCCTCAAGTGAGGGCAGGGATCACACAGGATCCAACCCTTTGCGATTACCTTGTTTCCCTTCACGTGGTATCTTCAAGTGTGTTCCTGTTGTAATAATATTTTTTAAAAAATTGTGGTAAAAATACATATGCATGAGGTACTATTTGTCATTTTAACTCTTTGTAAGTGTATGATTCAGTGGCTTTCCATATAGCCAGTGCTATGTGACAAAACTCTCATTGTCCCTAGCAGAAACTACACACCCATAAGTGGAATACCCCACTTCGTTCTCTCCCCGTCCCTGGTAACCTCCATTCTACTCTTTATCTGTGTGTCTGCCTATTGTAGAGTGCACAGATTATTTTTTTTTCATTTGGGGCTCTGATTAGAACTGAAGAGATTTGGCAAGTGCCCTCAGAGGTAGAGACTAGCATAGAATGTCACTCCATTGAAGATAGGTCCTCATGGTTTGCTGCAAGGGGAAAACAGGGAGCTATCTGAGGCAGGCTGACCCTAAGCACCACAGAAGACATACTCTACTCGGGACTGCCTAGGAGGTCTGCCGAGCTGTGACCAGGGTTGCAGGAGCCAAAAGAGGCCCTTGGAAGATGTATTTTGGTTCCATCTCCCAGAGAGCACCTCCTGAAAACCCAGCTCTTTACAGAGCTTTGCACAGGGCTGCCGGCTTGCTGGCTATCTTGGCACTTCTTGGGAACAGACAATTTTCTGAGTTTGAAAATCAGCTCTTGCATTTACCTGACACCCAGTCCTTATGTCTGAAAGAAGAGGATGACAAGGACAGCCCCCTCCTAGGTAGAGATGAGCAAAGGAAAAGGGAAATATCCACAGTGACTGAAAGGGCTCTGGGAAACGCCTGGCTCACCGTGAGCATCCGGTAGCCTCACGCCATCGCCATCATTCATTTCACTGCTGCACCTTAGTCTCGTGTGAGTTTTGCTAGCATCACTCACTCTCCACTGGTCCAAGCAATTTTAAGACATTGTCTGTCAGATGCACATGCTCCAGGGACAGGTATTCCTGTGAGTTTTGAGGGGGGATGAATATCACCGATACATATTGAGATGTTGTTGCTTTAGCGCACTGGTGATAGGATTCTCCTGAGGCTTGATAGGCATACAGAACTGGGGAGTGTGCGCTCACCCATGGGGACGGATTCTTAGGATGCACCCTGATTTTATCATCACCGAAATCTGCCTATCAGTAAGTGAGAGACTCCCCTCCCCCAGCTTGTCTGACCCTTTTGACACTGTGACAGAGTTCATGCTAAAAAAAAAACCGCTCAATAGAGTTACGAAGAAAAACAATCTTGTAGTATTTAAACTCAGCAGATTATTTTGTGTTGGACTGTAGTCATAGCTTTCCTGGGGTACATGGGGTTTTTGAATCACAGGTTGGATGTGCCTGAAGATTTAAGATCCCTGAGACAGCTGGACCTGGTGGTGCAGACCTGTGATGCCTGCTGCTTGGAGGGCTGAAGGAAGCAGGAATCCTGGGTGGTATGACCATCCCGGGCAACCTACTAAACTAAGATCCCATTATTTGTTCATGTTTTGTGGTGTTTTACAGACGAGATCTCAATACAAAGTTCTGGCTAGCGTGGAACTCAGGAAGTAGACCAGGTTGACCTTGAATTTACAATAATGCTTTGGAGTCCTGAATAAGAAGTGAAAGGGGTGTGGAGCATGAAGCTCAATGGTAGAGGGGTTGTCTGCATGTATGGCTCAGTCCCCAGGATCCCTGCCAGTGTCTTCCAACTCCAATCTGCCAGGCAGACAACTCACACGCGCAGGGCTTCCCAATAAAGATATGTGACTGGGCTGGGAAGCCTTACAGTGAGGACATGCTCCCTGCAGTAGACCTCTGCCTGCACGTCCTTAGTCTGCCCAGGTGGGAGCAGCTGCCTTTCCACCCACCTGTGGGACACAGGTAGTACTTACTCCTGGTCTTGGAAGAGGGAGGATTCTCTTCCTTTAGGGCTGCTCAGTACAGCCAGGTTTCAGACATAATCACAGGAGGGCAGCCTCCTTGCGGACCCGGAGCGGTCACCCTCTCAATGCTTTCGAAATAAAATCCCATCCTCTGTTTCCATTTCCCCAGCCATGGGGTGGAGCCTGTCTTCAAAGCCTCCTGGTTACCTCTCCGCCACCTCACCGAGGTTAACCATAGATTTTCATCCTCAGCCCATCTCAAAGTCAAAGCCTGTGCTCTCGGTCCCTTGCTCTCAGGCGGCACCACGGTTCCCTTACACATTCTCACAGCCCCTAGGCTCCAGTTAGCAAGGGGTGTGCCGAGGAGGGAGATGGGCGTCCATCTGCCCACGGACCGCAGGTGGGTGGATTAATTAATGATTATAGACCACTTTGAAAGTTGTGGGGCTAATTATTTAGCCAGTTCCCTCCCTCCCCCCAACTCCCCTTGACAGCCTTTTGTCTCTTCCTCATGGGGTGTCCTTTGAAGTGAATGGAAGAGGATGAATTGAGGGTCAGTTAATGGGGTTGGCCACTGCAGATGGCTGGCTCGAGAGAACTGTCCGGATGTGGTGCCGCTGCAGGAGGCTTTTCTCTGCCTAGACCCAGCATGATGAGGCTCTCTTGATCAGAATTGGCTAAGAATCCCAGGCAGCCCTTGCTGCCCAGCCTCCCACCAGAACAGAACCCATGCTGTTCTTCATCAGCTTTGAGGTCACCTGAGGCCCTTGGAGTTCTGGGGTTTGTTTCCAACTTGGATATGAAGTCACTCGCCTGATTCATTCTCCTCTTTCCCAAGACTCTAGCTGCACCGGAAGAGCTGCTTCCCTGCCGGTCACACCCCTGAAACCCCTAATCTGAAACCCGCAAACTCAAGATGCTATGAAACCTGAAACTTCCTGAGCATCCTCAGCGTTTTTTTTAAACGTTTCAAATTTGGCTAGACATATACATATACTCCCAGCACTGGGAAGGCAGAGGCAGGAGGGTCACAAGTTCTAGGCTAGCCTAGACTAGGCAGAGAGATTTTTGTCTTGAGACGGGTGGTTTTTACTGTCAACTTGACACAAACCTGGAGTTAACTGGGAAGAAGGAACCACAACTGAAGAATTGCCTTGATCAGATCAGATCATTCAGAGGCCATGTCTATGAGAGAGTTTCCTAATTGATGGTTATGTGGGAGGGACCAGCCCACTGTGGGTGGCACCATCCCTAGGCAATTGGGCTTGGGCCACATGACTGAGCATGAGCCACAGAACAAGCCAGTAAGGGGTGTTCTTTCATGACTTCTGCTTTACCTGGCTTCCTGCTCTGACTTTCCTCAGTGATGGCTTGTGACTGTAAGCATAAGATGAGATAAACCCTTTCCTTTCCCAACTTGTTCTTGGTCAGAGTGCTTTATCATAATAACAGAAGCAAACTAGAATATGTTTCAGAAACAATAAACCAAATAAACAAAACCTCTAAACAAAGTATCTCTCTCTCTCTCTCTCTCTCTCTCTCTCTCTCTCATACACACACACACACCTCCCTGTCATCTCCACCCTTGCCCCAGGTGACAAAGATGGGAAGATGCACCCCTGTGGTAGAGCACTTAGCTAGCATCCCCAAGTCTTAGCTTCAACCTTTCAGCCCTCCAATAAGTGAAAGAATATTTCAAATTTCTGAGTATTTGAGATTTTAAGTTTTCAGATCATATTGCACAAATATCCAAAAGTTTAAAAGTTTTGAAATGTAAAATATTTCTGACCCCAAGCATTTTGAGTAAAAAATCTTCAACCCATGTTAGAGAGTAAGAATCCTAAACTAACACAGCAGTGGGCACAGGTTGTGGAGCGAGAGGGGTATGCTGTTTCCTTCTTTCCCAATCAATAAACCCTATTTTAAAATTAAATGAACTTTTCTTCTATTCTAAAACCTTGAACTGTGCCTACTATTTCAGTCAGGAAAACCCAACAATAAAATCAATGTTATTAGCAGTAGGAATACATTTTCACATCTCTACCTGTCTTCAAGCCTGGGTCTTTTATGCTTCTGTGTATACATCAAAAAGGGAGGAGATGAAAACTTGCTTGCTTCCGCTCTTGTCGTCCATCAGGTCCACTGAAAAGCTACTCCACAAAGGAGATGACGCTCGCTCTACAGCTGTGTCTAGTCTAGTCAGGAGAAAAGCATGAAACTCTATAAATACGGCAGAGGGATGCATGCTTTTAGCCATGGTTTGCAATTTTTTCGACATCAACGGAGAGACTGGCCCTTTGCCCGTCCTTGCCTCGGGATGTTTTCCAGGCAGAAAACAGAAGCCGCTTGAAGTCAAAGGCTTTTGTAAAAGTTCTAAGCTCTTTGAATAAGGGGTATCAGGGGTCCCAGAGGTGCAAAGGAGAGAGGAGGCCTTTGAGGGCAGCTGTGGGGAGGAGGGATGAGTCCAGGGTATAAGGCTGAGAAAGAGCTCAAGAGTGAGGAAGGAGGAAAGGGAGGAAGACAGGTAAGGGGATGTAGGAGACAGAAAAAGTGTGGGCATAGGAGACCTGGGGACACTAGGCCCAAGACACCAGAGATCTCGGACTCACCCAAGTCCCCAGAACGTCAAACTGCTGGTCTGGAAGACGCATGTTGCCTGGGTCAGTGCGAACTCTGGGAACCAGGAAAGGCTGAAGATGACCGAAGAGTAGACAGGGCTTCTTCAGCATTTTGCGGGAAAGGTTGGTTACTGTGTAATCCTCCAGGCAAGTGGCCTTGTTGGTAATTATGCTTGAGTTCCTAATGTCCCAGAAATGGGGACCGTAGATGGATTAATTAAAAGTCATGCTTCCTGTGCCCTGGAGTGACAAGTTCTGATATCATACTCCTGGACACAATTAAACACAAGGAAGGGCGAGCTGTCCAGAATGGTCAATTTTGTAAGGGCAGACAGAAAGTAAAACTGAACATCAGGGGCTGAGGGAGGAGTCACAGAACAGTAGAGCTGGAACTTCTGTTTCAGAAGGTCCAAAGAATTCTGGGGAGGGGAGCACAAACGTGTGACTCACCACCACTCTTTCTTAAAATTTCTTTATTATTTGTGCTGTGTGTGTGTGTGTGTGTGTGTGTGTATTTGTGTCTGCACACTTTGTGCTGTGGTACATGAGTTAGGGAATTGGATCTCTTTTTCTACCTTATTGAATCAATCTCTCTTGTTTCTGCGATGATACCTACTCCAAGTCAGCTGGTCCGTGAGCTTCAGGCAAATTCTCCTGTCTCTACTATCGGAGTGCTGGGATTAGAAATGTCTTCCACTATGTCTGGCATTTTGTGGTGTCCAGGACCTGACCTGGGTAGTCAGGCTTGTGGGATAAGCCATCTATCTCACTGGCCTGGAACTGTAGTCTTAAGATGGCTCAGATGGTTACTTTTATGTTCGTACCAAATAATGCCCAGTATGATGCAAAGTGGTGTTGGGAAAAGTGTGTGTGTGTGTGTGGGTAGCCGCCTTTGTGCTACTATGTGTGTGTGGAGGGGGGGCGTTAGCCTCCTTTGTGCTATCTAGTAGGCAGACGAGGGGAGACACTGAATATTTTTGACAGGGAAGAGGGTGACATAATCAGATTGGAATTTGAGCAAGATTCTCACTGCCAAGTGGAAGATTGGCCCAAACCCTGGAGCAGGACCCACCCAAGGCCTCTCAAGGAAGGGAGTCTTCTGCCTGTCTCTTAAGCTCCTGCCCAGCCCTCCCTGGGAAGCTCCATTCCAGACCCTGTACCACTCTACCATCTGTGGCCCACTTTTCTTTCTATGCACGGCACTCTGATTGTTTGGAGGACTCCTGCTCTTATCTCCTGTCTCTCGTCTTCGTGAGGTGCTGAGATTAGAACTCATAACCTCACATATGCTAGGCAAGTTCTCTACCATGGAGTGACGTCCGTGTTCCATAGTCTTGGGTTGGGGGTTGAGCACCAGACACAGATCTTTATTTCAATTTTTTGTTTCCTGCTCCCCCCTTTTCCATTTCTTTTCTGTGCAGCCTTATTTATTCCCAAACTTAAAAATCCCACCCCCCAAATCATCTCTGTTCACTGTATTCTATCAACCCTTGCTCCCAACAGTGAACAACTTCTGGCTTTGCTGGGTCATCCATTGCTCTTTATGGAGACTCAGTGGTGCTTCTGTAGGTGGGAGCAGGTTTGAGGGCATTCATCTCTGAGTGGGGAACCTTGTTATCGCCAGTTTATAACCTTCATTACTGCATCTATAAAATAGGGTGATGATGCTATGACCTCATCGGATTATAACAGGATTGAACGAGTTAATAGTTCAGAAGCTCTGAATCAAAGGTGTCTTCCACAGAGCTGGTGCTACATCAAGTGGTCATGCATTAAACACCTACTTAGAAAAGGAACTGTGGGGAGTAAGTGAAATGTTATGCACCAGTTTCAATCGTTACTGTTACCATTAAGTTGTTTAGAATTGTGTTAGAGGCAGACGTGTGCAAGGTGTTGCCCTATGGTTTGAGTGTAAAATGTACCTCTTATGTTATGTTATGTCTTATGTTTGAACATGTGGTCCCTAGCTGGTGGCATTGTTTTGGGAGCCGTGGAATCTTGATGGGGTGGAGCCTAGCTGGAGGAAGGGAAGTTGTTTGCCAGAGTGAAGGGGAGGGGTTTCCTTTGGACAGTGTGTGTGTGTGTGTGTGTGTGTGTGTGTGTGATAGCACGACTGTACTTCCAGCATAATACCACTCTGGATCTCTCTGTCTCTGTCTCACTATTTTTCCTCTTTCTCCTTCCTTAGGCTCTAGCCTCCATGACAAATACATGTATATATGTGTGTATATATACATATATATTTGCATATATATGTATATATTTAAAATATGTATAATAAAAAAATAAAAACAACAAAAGCAAAAAAATAAAAAACCCAAACCAACAGCAACAACAAAAATCACAATAGACTATAGTCACGCAAATTATGAGCCCAAATCACCCCCCACCTGCAAATGCCTTCATTGGGGAATGACAGGCAAGAAAAGCAGCTAATACCAGTGGGATGAAAAGAGATGAGTCTGGGTGTTGCACTGGGGTCATCTTTGGGGAAACAAAGACATTTTTTAACCTTCTTGGCTGCCTCTGTCCTGTTTCTCTGTGGCCTTTTCTGTCCTTCACATGCTGGAATCCCAGTCTTTCTGCTTAGGAGAACGGCCAACTTACATAGGTCGAAGAGTACCCTCCAAAAGAGAAGCTGAAATCCTAAATCCTAGCACCCCAGAATGTGATCTTGTATGGGAAAAGGGCATTATCAATATAATTACAGATGGTTTCCAGCTTTACACTGGCATGAAATATGCTTATAAATGGTTATTCTCTTTAAGTTTGGGATTCATTCAATTTCATGAGATAAAAACATTTCACTATAAAATAGGCTTCATGGTAGGTTTTGGTCAGTTGCAGGCTGATGTGCCATTTAGGGCATGTCTGAGGCAAATGTGCAGAACCGTGATGGCGGGCAGGTTAGTTGCATTAAATGTACTTTCACTTGTAATAGGTTTATTGGGAGTATACCCTCATTGTAATTTAAGGAGGCTCTGTCTGTGAAGTTATGCTGGAGGAGGGTTGGCCTTTGGTTCAACAGCACTGATGTTCTTGTCAGAAGTGGCCATGTCAAGACAGAGGACCAGGGAAGGCCACGTGAGGGTGGAGGCAGAGATAAAAGCAATTGGCCAGCAGGCCAGAGGCTGACAGGAGGAGTTCATCTTGGATTTTGAAGAGCTGTGAGTCTAACTTTCTGTTGTTTTAATCCGCCCAGCTGTGCTGCTTCCTCCTAGCTGTCGGCGGTCCTACCTCCTGGCAGAGCATTTGAAGCTGCCTCCCCCATTGCTTTATGTGCCCCCTGCACCATAGCAGCGACTATTTGAGTTTGCACCCGCAAATATGGTTGACAAGTTTACTTGTGTTGGAGAGAAATCATTTGCTATTTGCTGTTACGCCCCCAGTCTACCATGCCCGGAGCATCTTCTGTCTGAGACCATCTGCAGTCCAGAGACAGTTGATGCAGTGCAGTGAGCAGATGCTAGAGAGAAACAGGGCAGGCAGGAAAAACGCAGGGCCAGGGGTGTAGGTGTGGGAAGCCAGGGAAAGCACTGCCCAAGGCAGGAGAACAGAGTTGAGTGGAACTTTCTGGAGACTTTCTCTCTTCCTCCTCCTCCTCCTCCTCCTCCTCCTCCTCCTCCTCCTCCTCCTCCTCCTTCTTTCTCTCTCTCTTTCTCTCTCTCTCTCTCTTTCTCTCTCTCTCTGTCTCTCTCTCTCTCTCCCTCCCTCCCTCCCTCCCTCCCTCTCCTTCTCCTTCTCCTCCCCCCCAATATCTTATTCATGAAAATTCTCTGACCCCTTTGGATGGTCATGGTCAATCTCCTCCCTACCCTTTCAGTCTCCTTCAGTGAGTGGCAGTGGGGCACCTGCCTTTGCATGGCTCAAAGTGAAACCAGAGACAGCCCAAGACTGCATTCAGAATATTTTGCCTCCACATGATGGCTTTTCCCAGTTTTCATCAGTGAGCAGCTCCAGTGAGCAGCAAGGATTCTTGCAACTCTCCCTCCCTCTTCTTGCTCTAGAGTTGCAGCTTACCACAGGCTCCAGGCTGTTGTAGCATTTCTTCCACCATCTCTGGCAGGGTTTCTGCATCCCCTTTGTACCTGTGTCATAACTCATCTTTGTTATCCTCCTTGCCCCGACCTGCAGAGTCTGGCAGCCTGGCACACAGTGGGTACTTGGGATCTATCTAGTGTGCAGTGAACACAGGAACAGAGGCACAGCTGTGGGCTGCAAGATTCAGAAAGGCTGGGGGCAGAGAACAGTCTTACCAAGGAGAGGAGGGAGAGCTGGGAGAGAGGCATCAATGATACCCTTCTTTTAAGCATCCCTTCGAGATGTCAAATTTGCATAATTAAAACCCAGATAATGAGAATGAATGGTGAATGAAGAAGGGATAGAATCATAGTGATAGGAAGAAAGCACAAAAAGAAGCTGAAGAAAGGGCCTTGGAGATACGTTTGTGCTAAAACAACAATAGCAATTATTACCAAGCTATAGGAGGAGACAGAACAGGAAGTGAGAAGGTTGAAAGGGTAAGTGTGAAAGTTGAATTAACATAGGTGTGGGGGATTCTGGGGCCAGAAATTACTCCCATATTATATGGCTGAGTAGATGGTTATGGTGAACTTGTTCTAAAATCAGAAGAGGTGTTTACAGGGCTGTCACACCCCCGAGATTAGGCACTGCTGAGGACAGTGGAGGAATGAAGAGAGATGGGAGAAGCATCCGAGGCTTGGAAGCACAGCACAGGAGCTCGGTGGCTTTTTCGGGGAGGGGCGGGGGAGGAGACGACGGATAATAATAGGCTGGAGAGATAAATTAATAATACTGAGCTACCTCACCGGGGTGTGACGAGTGTTAATTAATTAATTATTGTTTGCAAAGCACTTTGAAGGTGGAAGGGCCCTATAATTATTATGAATAAAATGTCAGAGATAATAATCCAGCAGAATGCAGTGACCTCATCGGCCCCTCATTTGCATGGCGTGAAGTGAAGCAGCAATTCAAGGACTCTCTGCGGAAGAGGATGCCTGTCTTGATGTTGTCCCCAAAGCTGTGACCCATGCTTCCTTGGCAGTGGGTCCATGAGGAACTGTGCGAGATGGTGGCAGAAGGTGATGAGCTAGATGACTTTAGGCTGTGCTCTCATGCCACAAGTTAACACCACACACCAACCAGATTTCAATGTTGGAAGCTATTTTGTTGCAGAAGACATTGAAAATGTTACTTTAGGCCTGCTCTAACCTGCCCTTAGAGAGTGAGTTAGGCTGGGAGTGAGGGATGGGGACAAGGGTGGGGTGGGAAGTGGGGGAGGACTCTGGGAGGAAGTAGGTGCCTACATTGTGCTGGCTCAGGCTAGGAGGGAAATAGCAGGCTACTTCCCTGATAGGGGCTCTGGGAGATGTTCCCCTAAATATGGGAGGTAGGCAATAAGCAAATAACAATGGGGACCAGGGATATAACTCACTAGAGCATCTCTTCCGGAAGGTCCTGGATCCAATTCCCAGCGCTAAGTAAAACCAGGTGTGGTGGCACACCCCTGTAATCTGAGCACTCTAGAAGTGGAGACAGTGAGATCACAAGTTCAAGGCTATCCTCAGCTGTGTAGAGAGCTCCAGGACAGCAGAAGCTATGGGAGACCCTCTCTCAAACAGAGCAAAACAAATCAAACAAACAAAACACCAACCAAAAAGGTCCCATTCATAAATGTCCTAAGGCAAAGGGAACAGGATAACTGTTGAAGGGATAAAAACAGTGGAAACGGGATGGTGGGGCTGAGTCTCTAGGCTGTACGCTGACACGGTCTTTGGGGGTGTTAATCCTGACCACCAGAATGTCTGAGGACAGTTGCTCTTCGTCAAATGCTTCCTCCTGCTTTGAGTGATGACGTCAAAGAAGCACGCTGTCATTTACCAACCCTTGCGCCCATGTCAGGGAAGCAAAGCCACCTAGCTTGTAAGTCCTCCCTCCGGAAGGCAGACAGAGCATGTCGAGAAGGAAGTGAAGAAGCGGCTGTTAAACACAGACAGGATGTCGCACCAGCTTACGCCAGCTCATGCACCAGATAGAGGAAACAATGCCGGCTTCTTTGATCTTCTTGAGACCAGACAGCTCACCTTGTGTTCATCTTGTGTCCACCCTGTGGGGGACCAGGGGACCAGTTCCAGAAGGTCAGAAGGCCCATGACCTTGCATTGTAAAAATGGAAAGGTCTGACTTTTTATTGGGCCTATTTTGTTTTCGAAGAGGCTTCCTGCAGAGGAGAGGGCAGACATGTAGCCTCAAAGAAAATTCCCTCATTCTGCCCTCGCAACCTCCCCCAGGAGTTACGGCTAAGTTCGGAGATAAAAACACCTGTTCTACATGGTCAGTTGGCTTCTGACTCTTGCTCTGATCTTTCGCTGTAGTTGAAACTGTGATTTTTCCCCCCTTAGGACTTAGGCTATCACAGATCCCAGGACCTATTTCCGGAGTTTGTGACACAGTATGTTGGGGATGCGGCTCAAATGTGTGCTTTTCCAGCAAGTTCCCAGTCCAGAGACTACACTCGGAGACGCACTCCTTTGGAGACCGGAGGAACCTGGTTTTGGAAAAAGGGACGGGGTGTGTAAGTGGATTCAGATTAAAGAACATGAATGCTGGGGACAGATGGAGAGAATGGCACTGGGAAACAGGAGCTAGGCTGTGAGAATCCCACACTGAATGGGAGCTCTCCTGAGTGAGGTCAGAATTTTTCCTCCCCACCCATGGTATGGGATGCCAGCCCTCCTCCATTTTCCCACCCTCTCTGAGAATCACATGAATGGACAGGGTGCCAGCCTGCAGAAACGTCAGTGTTAAGTGAGACAGAATTCAGGAGGGCCCAGTACGGAGGTGGGGCTCCGTGGCTATTAACACTTAGAACTCATTGGGAAACCTCACAGAGAGTATCCTCAGAGGGCCTAGGGAGAGTTTGCCAAGTCGTCCTGACCATCCCCCACCCTGCAAGTCAATGGCTTTGAACTGGGACTTCAAAGAGAAGCAGGACTCTTTTCTTCAAACAGGTTTATAAAGAGATTTTGATACAAGACAACAATACTTGTCAGCGCTGCCCGGTTATCGCCCTTCCCTTTGTAGTTTTATTAGGAAATAATTTCTCTGCTGCTGCGGCTCCTGCTGGCTTGCCTTGTTTTCTCCATTTGTGATCCGATCTGCCCAACCAGAGGGGCTATCCTTCACTACAGCGCAGCTTTGCCAGCTGGGGTCTCCCAGAAAGACATCACAAGAAGGAAGGGTCTCATCGAGCCAATTCATCATCTGCCCCTCTCCTGCCCTAACCATCTTTGTGCTAAAATGCAATTTGTTTGACCTCTGGGGAGGCTTAAAATCGCAGCTTCTCCGAGATTCTCTCTCTCTCTCTCTTTTTTTTTTTTTGTTTTAAAGAAGAGAATGAGGAAATTGGCTAGGAAATAAGCCTCGCCTCGCCTTACGGAGGGCTCCCTGAGACAGGCAAAGGACTCTCGATGGATGGAAGGCTGGTTCTTGAGGAATAGACCAAGGCAGGAGTTGCCCTTGCACGTAGGTTTAACTTATGGCTTGCCAAATTCTCTCTCCTAGATGCTGTTTTCCCATATTCAGTATAGCTGATAATGAGAGGACAGAAGTGACAGGTATGGTGTCCTCCAGCCCTGGTTCTCAGCACAGCATGGCAGAGCTGGGTACAGGCAGGCTGACAGGTCTTGTTGGAAAGGACCCTGGACCTCAGGAGATTAGCAGTGTAGGACCTTGTAGCAGGGGAAGGGAAACACTTATAATAGACACCATTTAGATATGCTTCTGCCTCTAAAAGGAGACAGAGAAGGGGACAGGGGAGACCCAGGTGGGAGGGCGTGATTCAGGGAATGTCATCCTGGAAGAGGTGGAGCAGGGTGCAAGAAAGGATGCTCTCCTTCCTTCTCTTTCTCCTTTGCTTGAGAAAGAAACACGAAAGAGGATGCCAGCCATGCAGGGGTGGAGAGCAGCAATTGTGAGCATGCTCACCCTTGCTGACATGCATTTTTGTTTTCTAGGAATTAGGAAATAAAGTTGCCTGCAGAGGGTCAGGTGGTGCCTCCATGGGGTCTAAATGTTGATGGCAGGAGGGTCTTAGAGATCTTTTATATTCCAAACTCTCATTGTAGAGCCAGCATGGTTCAGAGGGATTTAGTTTTCCAAAGTAATTGCTGTGTGGATTCGTGTTGCAGTGGGGACTCAAACTCCAGTCTGCTATCTTTAGGGCCTGAGCTTTCAAATCCAGCAGTTGCTTGCTACATCCCTGAGCAGAAGTGGGGGTGGGGTCCAGGGGCTGGGGTTGAGGGTAGGGTGCAGCCTGGTTCCTCCTCCCACTGGGAGGACAGAAGACGTAGAAGTTGAATGAGGCTCTTAGGTTGGCCTTGTCCCACTAAGAAAAAACAGAGCAGTGCCGTGAGTTCTTGGTGTCATCTGCGCAACCTGAAGTCATCCCAGCATTCCCCAGTTGCTGCCCTGGGATTCCTCATTCCACTCCACAGGTTTCCCCACTGTGGTCCACAAGATAGTAAAAAGCTTCCATTGCAAAGCCACAACTTACAAAGCAGCCTCAGAATTTGTAGTTTCTGAGTGGGATATATGAGGCCAGAGGTGACTGCCAGGGCCCGAGCTGATGTCATACCCACTCCCTAGGCAAAGATGAGTAGACAAGCTTCCCAAAGATCTGCCCGACGGACAATAATAAAATGACAGTTTTCTGGTGTAGCTTTTCCACACAGTGGCAAATATTGACTAGTGAGGACCCTTTCCTGTGAGGTCTGGCCAGGGCAGACCTCAATCTCAGCCAGTCCTGTAATTTTAGGGTAGTCAGGGGGGAAAAAAAAAGTGAAGACAGGAGAACATCACAAATTTTGCAGTATCTTTGTGTGTTTATTTGCACTTAGGGGTCGTAGGATGACCGACATATCAAATGCTGGCAGCAGCCCTTCCACACAGCCTGTGAGCTAAGAATAGCTCTTACAGAAGTAAAACAAACACAAGGAATATTTTATAGTTACTGTGTGTGGTCCCCAAAGCTAACATGGTAGCTAACTGGCCTTTTACTGGAGAAGATTGCTGACCACTGATAATGAACACATGCTTTCATCATAGAAAGAAAATGATGGAGTTGGATAATTTACCAGCAAAAACCTTTTCAGTACTTCTCATGCACTAAACGCGGGGCTGCCTTAGACCAAGCGGTACATTCCATGTTGTTTGACCACTGGTTTTTATGCCAGTCATGTCCCCTGATCTCAGTCTTCACTTGGACCTGAGGTCAGAGGTAAGTTAAACCTTTGGAGGTCTTTGTGGCCTAAGGTCATAAAGCCCTCATGGCTCCTGGTCCAGATTTTCCTTTGAGGTGGAGGGACAGCCAGCAAGATACCCGCTTGCAGATACTTGCCTGCATATGAAGCTTATCTACACGCGGGGCAACAGACAGCTCAGGGAGTCTAGCCACTGTGTCCAGGGCCTTTGATGTTCACTGCCTGGGACCCGGACTCTGAACAGCAAAACCCCAGGGACAGAGCCTTTGCTGTGCTCAGAGCCTCCCTGTGGAGACAGCCAAATGAGCTAACATCTCATGACAATCAGTAGTTGGCCAGGAGGAGCCTGGGCACAGGCAGCACACCAGTGCAAACACAGGCTGCTGGGGTTGGAGAAGGGAGGAGGGTTAGATTCCTGAAGGCGGGGAGAGAAAAGAGTGGCTTACTGTGCCAGAACACGGGGGTCCAAGGCTAGCCTCTGTCACTCATTACTCAAGCCTTGAACAAGTAGCCTCACGTCTGGGATCTTCCGCAGTTGTTATCTGTGCGATCGAAGATAGCGATAGCTACCTCCTGGGGTTGCTGGGGGTCTAAGAAGATACAAAGAAATCAGACAATCAGCAAGTGTTACCAGAGCCTTTGTTGTTAGATCTAAACACTTCACCTAAGGAGCTGAAAGAAGAAAGAGACAGAAGAGAGACGGAGAGGATAATGTGTGAGTCAGCTAGACAAAGACAGAAACAGGACACAAAATCACAACACAGAGCATGTTTTGGAGTGCAAAATAACATAGGAAAAGCAAGCCTGGAAAAGGACATTGTAACAACACTAGAATTAACCAGCTTTTAGCAAATAATAAGCACCAGAGGAAAGCAGAGCTAGCAGGCCGCTCAGTGAACACACTGTGAACCATTCTTGGGCATTTGCAAGGGAACAATCTAGAAGCCTTCCAGCCCTAGCACTAGCCACAGTCTGCAAGAGATTGTTTAGTGACCTCAAGTCCTGTGTCTGTAAAATGGGGTGATTATAATCACTGGACTCACGGGCACTGTGAACATGAGTGCTTGCTGTGCTCTGCATGAACTTGAGGACTGGGCACCTCCAGGTACCGAATGTAAACAGAGAGGCCAGTCACATGTCTCCACTGGCATCTATTAGGACCCAGCGTTGTTGTTTGTTTTACTCTTTTGGCTCTATTGGGGGTTCTTGCTCCCAAATAAATCACATGGAGGCTTATTCTTAGTTATAAATATAAATGTCCAGCCTTAACTTGATTTGTTTCTTGCTGGCTTTTCTCTTTCTTTCTTTCTTGACCATTTTTATTTAAACAAAAACTATATATTTTCATTTTACATACAAATCCCAGTTCCCACTCCCTCCCCTCCTCCCATTCCCTCCACCTTCCCCCCTACCCCACCCCCTCATCCACTTCTCAGAGATGGTAAAGCCCATTGCTTTGAGGAAGGACCAAGGCCCTCCCTACAATATCTCTCCAAAGAGAATGGGTTCCAAAAAGCCAGTACAAGCAGTGGGGATAAATCCTGATCCCACTGCCAGTGGCCCTGCACTCTACTCCAGCCATATAACTGCCACCCACATACCGAGGGCCTAGTTTGGTGCTATGCTGGTTCCCTCTCCCCCATCCCTTGCCAGCTTTTCTTAACTTAAATTGTCCCATTTACCTTTTGCCTCTGGGCTTTTTCCTTTTCTTACTGCTGTGTATCTTTACTCTTACTCAGTGATGGGCTGGGTGACTGGGTGGCTGGCCCCTGGCGTTCTCTCCTTGCTCTTTCTTTCCTCTCTCCTCCCAGATTTCTTCTTCTATTTATCCAACTGCCTGCCATCCCTGCCTGTCCTTTCTCCTGTCTCTTTATTCTCCTGTCTTTTTTAGCTCTTTATTAAACCATCAGGTATTTTAGACAGGTAAAGAATCACAGCTTCATAGAGGTAAACAAATGCAGCATAAACAAAAGCAACACACTTTAGAGTAATATTCCCCAACAACCCAGGTCTCCTCAATGGTGAACCACTGAGGCCCAAGCAGGCTTCTCTTTGAGCAGATCTGGAGGGATTGAGTTCCCTTACAAGGCAATAGCAACAATTCAGACCCTCTAATGGAGCAAGGCAATGGGATTTGAAGTCAAATCCCATGTAGTTATTATTTTTCTCTATTTATTTCCTTTGTCCTTGATTATGGGGCAGTCAGCTTTGAAAACATGCCTTGAAATATGTAGATGTTTCATCCAAAGAGAGGACTAATATCCAAAATATAAAAGGACTCAAGAAACTAGACATAAACAAACCAAATGATCCAATTGAAAAGCTGGGATCCTAACATGGAATTCTCAATACAGGAATCTCAAATGGCTGAAAAACACTTAAATGTTTAACATTCTTAGCCATCAGGAAAATGCTGCTTGGAGATTCTGTCTTATACCTGTCAGATTGGCTAAGATCAATAACACAAATGACAGCTCATACTGGTGAGGATGAGGGACAAGGGGAACACTTCTCCTTTGCAAAGTTTGGGAGTGCAAACTTGTACGACCACTATGGAAATCCATATGGGCAATTTCTCAGAAAATTGGGGATCAGTCTATCTCAAGACCCAGTTATACCCCTCTTGGACATATATCCAAAAGATGTTCCATCCTACCACAAGGACACTTGTAGTGGCATTTCAATTACATAACAAATGAAGACTGCCTGAAGATCTGAGAGTAAAACAGCCCCACTGGTCAGCCTTACAGACCAGGTTATGGTAACACACACCTTTAATCCCAGTAACCACACTAGTTGCCGTAGATATCAGGTGGTACACGCCTTCAATCCCACATCTTTAATATAAGACGGGAAGAGATAGCTCTCAGACACAGTCTCACTTTGAGATTCCTGGAGGCAGGGTCACCATTTCAGACTGAAGTCAAGGTAAGAGCCAGTGGCTGGCTGCTTTGCTTTTTGGATCTTCTGGTTGAAGCACAATTTGGACCTTGAATTTTTATTAATCACGTGCTTTATTTAATCGTGCTTCAGACACTTGTTCAACTATGTTCATAGAGGCTTTATTCATAATAGCCAGAAACTGGAAAGAACTTAGGTCCCTCAACTGAAGAACAGATAAAGAAAATGTTACACAATGGAGTATTACTCAACGGTTAAAAAATGTCCCATTAAAAAACTTGTAGGCAAGCCGGGCGGTGGTGGAGCACGCCTTTAATCCCAGCACTCAGGAGGCAGAGGCAGGCGAATCTTTGTGAGTTCGAGACCAACCTGGTCTACAAGAGCTAGTTTCAGGACAGGCTCCAAAGCCACAGAGAAACCCAGTCTCAAAAAACCAAAAAAAAAAAAAAAAAAAAAAAGAAACAAACAAAAAAAAGAAACTTGTAGGCAAATGAATGGAACTAGAAAAAAAACCATCCCAAGTAAGATCCTGAGTGAAATAACCCATATCCAGAAAGACAAACATGGTATGTATTCAGTTATAAGTGAACATTAACTGTAAAGTAAAGGATAATTATGCTACAATCCACAGACCCAGAGAGGCTAAGTAACAAGGAGGGCTCTGGGCAGGAGGAACACATGGGTCTCACTGGGAAGGGGAAATAGAAGAGATTTTGTGGGTAAACTGGGGGCAGGTGGAGAGGGGCAGTTGCGGGGGAGTGGAGGGAGAATTTTTAAGGAGAGACGACTGGAATTGGAGAACATTTGATCAGGCAATGTAGAAACCTAGTGCAGTGGAAACTTCCAGTAATCTATGAAGGTGACCCTAGGGAAGGCGCCTAGTAATGGAGGATATGGAGCCTGAACCATCCATATTTTGTAACCAGGCAAGGCTTCCAGTGGTGGGACTGGGACACTAACACAGCTACAAAACCTTATTCCTGCAACCTGTCCTGTCTGCAAGATGTACTAGGGCAGTAGTGGTACAGAACTTGTGAGAATGACCAACCAATGACTGGTCTAATTTGAGGTCTATGTCATGAGAGGAAGCCCATGCCAAACACTGCCTGGAAGACCAAGAACAAGAGGCTGGATAGCCTAGAGACCTAGGGTAGAACCAAACACAGTTGTCAAAAAAAAAGTCAGTGAAATGACTCCTAAAGATGTTCTTCTATACTCATAGATGTGCGCCTAGACAAGTTGTCATCAGAGAGTCTTCTAGCACCGATGGGAATAGATACAGAGACCAAACATTAGATGGAGAGAGAACCCAGGTTGGAGGTCTCTATTGGGGCATTCCCCCTCAGAGCTCCTGGAACCTACAGATGAAGGGGAGGAGGAATTATGGAAGTCAGAGGAATCAAAAACAGCAAGAGAGTACGCTTCTGCTGAATCAACTGAGCAGGGCTCATAGAGACTGAAGCAGCCATTTTAGAGCCAGAATGGGTCTGTACTATGCATATATGTTATGTTTGTTGGCTTGATGTTTGGGGGGAACTCCTGACAGTGGGAGTATCTCTGACTCTTTTGCCTGCTCTTGGGACCCTTTCCCTCCTACTGAGTTGCCTTGCCCAGCCTTGATGAGAGAGGGTTTGTGCCTAGTCTTATTGAATCTTGTTGTCAATGTTCCGTTGATGTCCCTGGGAGGCCAGGTCTTTTCTGGGGGAAGTTAGGGTCAGTAAAGAGTGGAGCTTGGGGAGAGGGGAGGTGGGGGACATTAACCTGCACAAACCACTGCCTTCATAATTCAACTGTGAGAATTTTAAAGACCCTGGATCTGTGACATGAGTCCAGTCAGCTGGCTACTTGAGTATGGTTTTTTCCATAAGTGACATTGGGCAAGCTCTTCCTTGCTGGTTGCTTCCTGGAAGTCAATGGCACTGCATTTTCCCTACCCTAATAATCTATTCTTCAAATAGCTCCTCTCTCACATCTGTTGTAGCAGACTGACTACAGCAATGGTACCAATGATATTCTCCTCCCAGCTGAGGGGCCTATAAATGTCTGCCTGTATGAAGAAAGAAGTTTTGAGAAAGTGAATGCATGAAAGATCTTGAGTATGGAATGTCTGAGTCAATTTTTTTTATCACTGTAATAAAAAAAAGCCCTGAGGCTTAGAAAATTTATTAAGAGGTTAATATTCATATTACAGTTCTGAAGACTCAAGGGTCTGCATCTGGCAATGACCTTCTTACTTCCAGAGTCCTGACATGGCTCAGGGAAGCTCATATCAAGAGACAGAGAATGTGTGTGTAGGTCTTGGTAACTCTCCTTTTTCTTTTAAGGTCACCGATATGCAATCATGGGGTCTCTACAGAGCCCTGTGACTTTATTTAATCTTTATCACCTTCTACAGCTGGATAAAGTTTCCAGTTTCCTAATTCCTCACAGTGGGGAGGGATTAAGCTTCAACAGAGAAGCTAGGGAACACACACTTTGCAAACCATAACAGGAAGATTAGCCTGGGTTATCTGGATAGATTCCTAAAGTGACCACACTGTGTCCTTGTAAGAAAGAGATACATGGCCACTGGGGAGAAGTCAATGCTATATGGCCATAAACCAAGGAATGCTGAAAGCCACTGAAGTCCTCAGAAGGGTCTGTGTCTGTCAACATGTTGATTTCAGCCCCATGGTATCTCTCACATATTTCTAGTTCTTAGAGCTATCGGGAAACAAACTGCTGTGAAGTCAGTGATTTCCTGTGGGAAATGAATCCGCATGAGCAGTGTTTTAACAGCTGAGAGACCATGCCTCTTTGGTTCTCAGCTGGCTCACCTGTGAAGCCCCGCCCCTGCCTTCCATTGCTTAACACTGCTGTCTTCGCAGGGTCAGCACAGCTATTTCTGATCAGTAGCAAAGGCCACTTCTCCGAGTGATGGCACCATCGAGCAGATGACAGTCCTTTTAGTGCCAACTTTTATCTGACCCATGTTGTGATCTGAGTGAAAAATTAAGTTGTTCAAGTGCACCTCAGAAACAAATCTAACTTTTCAATTTAATACTGTCAGAAGCCCTTCGTGACCAAGGTACAAAACCATAAAGGGCCCCCAGTGTTTTAGACAGTCTGTCAGTGTGGTCCCAGCACTGGGGAGGTAGGGGCAAGAGGATCAGAAGTTCAAGGCCATTCTTAGTTACATAGTGAGTTTGAGGTTAGTCTGTGCTGCAGAAGACCCTGTCTTTAAAAAAAAAGAACAAAGAAAAACCTTTTAGACAGCTAAGCCTGAAGTGCTTCATTAGCTCAGCTAACCCGTGTAGGAGGATGCTTGGGTTTTTCTGGGAATGTCTGTGTCTCAGAGTTAAGGATCACAGTGTCAGAGTTGTCACGGCATCTCCCTCTCCTCATGCAGAGATTTTCGCTGCCTCTCCAATTTTACACTCATCTCCCAAATCTCACTCTCTTCCCTGGTTCTGTTTTTCATTTAGTGGGAACCCAGCGCCACTGGCCAAAGCCATCAACTTGAATACACAGCTGAGCCAGGATCAAGCCGCCACTTTCCTTCCCACCCTCAAAATCTTTTTCCTCAGCCTCTCAGCTTTTACCTTCAACACTTACCTCTCTGAAGGATGTTGTCCTCCATTAAGTAACTTTTTCTGGGAACACAGAGAGAAATGTCTGTTCTTCTCAAAGAGAGGATTCTAACCATGTCCGTCTTGGTGACCTACTGAGCTTGTTAGCACTGTTTATGAAGTGTGGGCAACTCATAGGCAGTTGTGCCGTGGGGAAGTCCTTTGGGAAAACTGCTGATGAGTTCCATCATGGTCAATTGTTCGCCTCTTATATAATTTAACAGATGGTGGACACTTCATGAGACTCTCATGAAGCTTCATGAGTTTCCTGACCCATCTTCTCCCTCCGTGAGGGAATGAAACAGGCCAGATCTCATGGAGACACATTGGTGGGGTGCTACTGGGTCAAGGGAAGGAAGCAAGCAAGCCTTTCATATTTGAAACCCACCCTTTAGGGAAACCTCTCTGATGTCCGGATCCCTTTGTTCCACAGAAGTGGAAAACAAGCCAAATTCTTCTGATGGCAGTTTTGGCACAGATGTATTTTGTTAAATCAGAAACTTGGGGACAAACCTAGATACTTCTAGCATTTGGGCAAGGCAGTTACATTCCAGGGACACTTTGGGGGAGCTGCTCAACTCTCTAGTAAAGGAGCAAACAGTCGTGCAAACTAGGAAGACCCATTGATCAATTTAGAAGATGGGCATTTGTGATGTAAGCGTTAACCTTCCCTAGGCTGTCTGTTCTTTCCAAAGGATGTTCCTTGCATTTCTCCGATGACTTTTCATGCCTGAGAGAAATCGGGGAGCCGAGGTCACACCAGTAGAGAGGAGACCATTGGCAATTTAGTACCCTGTGGCCTGTGGGTTTCTCCCCACTGGGGTAATGCATATTGAAAAAGCCTCCCCTAGGAGATGTTTTGTAAGAACACATTCAAAAACTATGTAACCTAGATCTGCCTTGGGAGTGGCAACGAAGTCAATGCTGGTGGTTGGGCAGGAGCAAGCCTCTTTCAGGAGATGAGTTCTGTCCCTTGAGGATTTGCTTGGTTTCTAGTAACAGGAACTCAAGTTGCTGTTTTCCCAGTTGAGAAAGGAGAGCATGTCTGGTGTTTGAACTGCCTCGCGGCAGGTGTTCTGGGCACAGCTGCGAAAGAAGGTGCAGTGATGACTGAAATCTTGGTCTCTCTCTCTCTTCCCGCGTGGACTGATTTCCACACTGTCTTGCCTCCTTCCTGATTGCCTGCAGGCTGCCAGCCACGGGGAACACAGACTTCAAGGTTCAAGTCCAGGGTGGGAGAGATTCAGCAGAGTGCTCGCCTGGCAAACATGCAGACCTGAGTTTGGCTCCCAGAATTCGTGTGAAAAGCTGGGTGGAGTGGTAGGGACTTGTAGTCTCAGCCACACTGAGCTTGGAGGTGGAGAGAGGCAGTTCCCAAGAGCGCACTGGCCAGCCAGCCTGCCTGTCTGGCAAAATTCTAGGCCAAGGACAGACCCTGTCTCAAACAAAAAGCGGAAGGTGTTCGAGGCATAATGCCGATAGATACTGGAGGTTGTCCTCTGAACTCTAAACTCACATGCATGCATCTGCACACCCACATGAACACACACACATACACACACACACACACACACACACACACACAAATCTAGTCATGGTCAGAATCTACTTTTCAACAGCTAACAGGGGCTACCGTGTAATCCTCAGGCTGTGAAGGCGCCGTTAGCAACACCATATGCATGATTCACGCATTTTGAGAGTTTTGTTTGACAGTAGACGCTGGGCCTTGTCTAGCAGGCAGGATGAATGGCAGGTTCTGACCCAAGTGGACCTGAGATTGCATATCTCATAAGCTCCCAAACAATGCAGGTTTTGCTGGTATGAGGACAGATTTCACTCAGGCAACACTGCTCACCCCCGCATCCTAATGGTGACCTCTGCTTCAAGTGAGCATTGACAAAAGCTCTGAGTTGGAGTAGGTAGAAGGGGAAAGTGTTCTCTTAAGGAAAATACTGTAGTAACCTTATTGGGAGACAGTTTAAATTATGATGGTAAATACAGTATACTCTGTCTCCAAGGTTTGCCTGTTGTTAACTATTACATAAAAGCAGTCAGCGATCTTTCAGATTGCCTGAGTTTATCCATGTCTCAGTATTGCCTCTTGTAGCAACAAGATGTGACCTTCGGATGAAAGACAAAAGATAAATACCCTTAAACATTTGCACATCATTATCGTCATTACTATCAATTATTAATTGAGGAAGGACTGACGTGTGCTCAGTGTGGGTAGAGATTTTGTTTAAGTACCAGCCCAGAGAGACCTGGAAAGGAAACCAACAGAGAAGCATGAATTATACATACAGATCCTGCTGTAAGAGGCTGAGGGAAGTACGAATGCCCTGATGGGGAAGGGGTCTGAAGGCTGCAGCCTCCGGACTGCAGAGTGGAGTTAATGTGTGACTCGGGAGCCAGTGCAAAGTGCCCTTTTAATGATTGCTAGGGACCATCATCCATACCTTTCCTGGGCGAGGGTCAGTGTCAGGATAGGATCACAACTCTGGACATCATCAGAGGAATTTGCTATTTATATAAGAGAAAATCAAAACATAGAATGTCAAGAATTTTGTCTTGGAGTCTGGGAAAATAGGACGTGCTTAAGAGCATTGATGGGAAACCATGAGGACATGAGTTCAAATCCCCAGCATGTACATAAAGAGCCAGGCATGGCTGTACATCCTGTAATACCTGTGTTGAGTATCAGAGAGAGGGAAACAGCTGCATTTTATGACAGACTTAGGTCTGCACATCACCTAATTCATTGATAAGCTGGTAATCAGATATGTCATTCTGGAAAACACTCATTGAGAATGCAGCAGGTGAAAGGATAATTTACATATTTGGATATCAACATGCAATAAGCAATATTAATAATCATAACAATCCCTGCTGGTTCTAGAATGTTCCCAGGAGGAGAACTGTAATTAGAAAAGAAAGCAACATTAGGTTTGGACTCTTACCATTTATCTGTCATCTCAGCATCTCCTTCCTTGGTTCCTCAGTATCCTGATGTATTCTGGCCATGGCAGACAATCTTTCTGGGTGTGTCTCCCTCCTTCCTACTCTATCCCCAGTGTGATCTCTAGTAACCTGAGCTGCTAGCATCTTTGCTGCTAGGGATTCAGCATTGCAAGTTCTCCCTATCTGTGTCAGGTGAGTCCCACAGTGCCTCTGTTATATCTTCTTGGTGGAAGGACTGTCAGTATATTTGCATAGGGTGAGGAAGCATCACCTCTGCCCTATGAACTCACAATATTTTGTTAGAAGAGAAACTTGTATAAGGCTCACGGGAGGAAGCTGGGTTCTTGACAGCTTAGTCAGACTCAGGAATTCACATTCCTTCTTCACAGCGAAGAGAGGTGTGGAAATGGAGGCAATTCTGTGGGAGTAGTGTGTGATCTTCAGAGAGCTGAGTAGGCCCAAGGAACACAACAGTTTGTAAACGATTCTTTCAGGACGTTGAGCAGATGGAGAATACAGGATAGCTAGTGATGAAGCCTGCCCTCCTGTGATAGGATTTTAACCCATACCTGACCAAGGAAGTCCCAGGAAAGGGATTGAAGGCAGTTTGCCTCTTTTTGGTAGGGACCATTTTGGGTGATAAAGGAATATCTGAGAGTTTTTCTCTGTCCTCGGAAAAGGAGAACAAGGGAGGGTTGGAGAGACATAGCCCAAGCTTTCAGGTTCCCTTTGGTTAAAGAACTTGGCATGTCAGAGCAGCATGCTTGGTGTGGTGTTTGTTGCCTCCCTACATCAGCTGGAGCAAAGTGAACCATCAAGGACATTTCTGAAATTGTACATATTTTTCTGTATACATCCACTTTCTGTAGCGGCTCTCTTCTATACCCAAACATTCTGGGTTCCGTAGAGAGAAGTTAAGGCGGGGTAATGTTATTCTCGGTTTTGTTGGTTTGAATTGGTTATTTTTGAGACTATTCGTGGATCAGCCTTTAGCAAGATGCCTCCTGCTCCTTCTTGTATTTCAGGATTTAAATTCTCTCTTTATAGGTACACTGCTTGTCTTTCTCTCTCCTTATCTCACTGGGTATTGTAGGTTTTCTGTTTCTTTTGAGACCATGTCTTGTAACAGTCCAGGCTGACTTCAAACTCATAGGCTATCTTTCTCAGCCTCTCCAGTTCTGGATAACAAGGGTCTTCGCAGTGCATTTTAAGAAGCATAATTTTTGCTCATAAGTCAGTATGGTAGGATACTCCAAATCATTCCAGTTCTGTATAGGATGACAAGCCATCAACAGGACACTGTGTACTGGCTATAAGTCCAACTGGCTTTTGCAGACAGAAGAGGGGAAGATGATCCCAGAAACTTTCGAAGTTTCTTCTATCCTGATTCATGATGTCCTCGTGTCCTGATCTTTGGCCCTTCATGGTGCAAATACACTCTGTCAACAGCATTCAACTGTGATTTCCCTTGACAGACAGACAGCTTTCCCAATCAAAGTTTCCCTGGCCTCTTTTGCCCACAGAGTTCCAAAGTTAAATACAGTATCTGACCTAAGCGGATGCTTGAGTGCATGTACTAGATTTATTTATCTTTGAGAATGGAGAGGGTGGAATTTTGTTTGTTTGTTTTTTACTTTAGTGATCTATTAAACTGGGACTTCTAGGGCCTGGCAGGCGGGTGTGCTTCCTACCAAGCCTGAGGACCTGAATTTGATCCCTGGAGCAGCACACAGTAGGAGAGAACCATCTCCTGCAAGTTGTCCTCTCAGCTCCACACGTATGATCTGGCATGTATGTGCCTATACACATACATGTGCATGCAAAATAAACAGATGAATAAATGTCAAAAAAATTCACAGAATGAATTTGGCTTCCTCTGCTTCCTTTAGAATGTCTGCATATGGAGAGCTTCTGTGGACATTCTTCTCATTTTGCCTCAGGTTCTTTTTATTGTAGTAAAAGTCATATACTAGAACATTTACCACTATAACTACAGTTTTTTAATTAAGAGGATTTTTCTCTGATTAACTTTGTTTGATTCTTCAGTGACTTCATCCATGTTTATAATGAGTTTTGGTCATTTTCACACCCACCCACCCACTGCCTTTTTTTAATCCCTGCATCCACTGAAACAGTTCTTCCCAACAAGTTCCCTTCTATGCTGATGTCTGTTTTTGAACCCTCTCTAATGGCTTTGTGTGCCTGTAGACAGGGTATATACCTAGAGCGTAAGGATTGGGCTGTAGGTTACATTCAGTGTTCATGGATGTCTTGGTTAGGGTTTCTAGTGCTGTGACGAGACACTATGACCGTGGCAATTTTATAAAGGAAAACATTTAAAAACTAGCTTGTGGTTTCAGAGGTTTAGCCCATGGTAAGAAGCCTGGCAGCATGCAGTCAGACATAGTGATGGAGAGTAGCTGAGCGTTCTACATCTTGATCCACAAGCACAGAAGGAGTCTGCTACTCTGAGTGTGACTTGAGCATATATGAGACCTCAAAGCCTGTCTTCACAGAGACACACTTCCTCCAACAAGGCCACACTACTCCACCCAGGCCGTACCTCCTAATAGTGCCATTCCCTCTGGGCCAAGAATTCAAACACATGAGTCTATGGGGTGACACTCTTCAACCACCAGCTGGACATTGCCAGCTCTCCAATTGGTGATACAATGTTCGCTTCCCCCATATTCAGTGAAACTTCCAATTTCCATATTTTTTCTACACAGAAACTTGATTTTAAGTTATCCATGCAACAATCTAAGAATGGTTTTCCTTATAGTGAACTGTTGAATACAGGGTAGAAAACATTTTAAATTCTATAGTTATTTGGTATTCTCTTTTATGCTGTTGCTTACCATACATCTCTGAGACTTTTGCGTATAATACTGGCATTCAATGTTTTTCTATTAGTTTTTTTGAAAGTCGAAAGGACAGTTTTCAAGTTTGGGTGGAACTTTAGACCTAAGAATGTTGCTTTCTTACTTAAACTATTACAGTTTTTCTGGTATGGTTCAAAGTCCTTTCTTCAGATGAAGTCTGAGAGAGGGAGAACTCAGACAAGTGACAGAGACTTCAGGAGACACAATAGTGGGGTGGATGAGGACCCCTGACCAGTTCATTCAAACCTGGAGCCCACCATCTGTGCAAAGGTATAGTTAAAGACCAAAGGTAACGCAGGAGCCAGAAGTCCTCACAGGTACCTCACAAACATCAGCTTCAAGGGGACCCTAGAAGTCGGACTCTCAGCCCTGTTTTCACAACTGGAAAGGGTTACAGTGGGCATCGTAGTCTTCCTTTCCACATAAGCTTTCTCACTCCATAGAGACTTCTCATGACATTCTTCATGATCACACCATGCTTTCCAATTGTTTGATTCCCCGAAGAAAATGCACACACCAAGAGATCACACATTTGAATATGTGATGCATGTGTGTGCAAGGATACTGGCATGTGCCTTTTATCCAAACGTTCAATGACATCCTATCTTCTGTCCTGATCTCAGACACATAAGAACACTTGAAGGTTTTCTTTTTCTAAAAGATTTTTGCAGAAAGCTTTGTTTAACACAAATGGCTAGACATGTTTAGTTTCTAGTGCTGAAGCCTGATACCCCTCCTCTCTCAGAGAAACACTTTGCTAGCTCCTTCATACCCACCTCTGCTTCTCCCAACCCCACAAGGCCATTAAACCTAGATGTTGCTTCCTCTGCCTTCTCCTTTATTTCTCCCAGAGCTTCACGCCCAAAGCTGTATTTCTTCCTTGCCATCTGCTTCGCCTCCCTCTCCTCTTACCCAATCCCCATCTTCCTCCTCTCTAATTATCCCCAACAGGAGTGACTCACAATCTGCAGGTAGAAGGATCTAAAAGATATAAGCAAGTGAATTTTCATTCAATGTAATTTTCCAATGGGATGAGCTCAGAAGTATGTGGGAGGGGAGGGAAATTGTTGGACTGTTACACTCTCTACAAATGAGTCTTCAATGGTGGGACCTTCAGGTAGTACACTTGATGAAAAGCTTTTATGAAAGTTGGAGTCGTTATATACACACTTTAAGACTAATATTATGGGGGCTGGAGAGATGGTTCAGCAGCTAAAAGCATTGACTCCTCTTTCAGAGGACCCAGGTTCAATTCCCAGCTCCCACATGGCAGCTCATAACTGTCTCTAACTCCAATGTCAGGGAATCTGACACTGTTACACCAATGCACATGAAATAAAAGTTAAACAAATTATTTTTAAAAGATTAATACTATGTTTTTACTATTTGTGGAAAGATATACTTGTTTCCAGATCAAGAAAAGGTCTTTCTAAATATTCATCTAGGCTTGAGTGATTGTGTTTCTCTGGAAAGACTTGTGAATTAGTGATGTTTGGGAAATATCAGATTGTTTCTGCTCATTAATACTGAATATTTTATAAGAGGCCTCTTTCCCCAGCAGACACTGAAATGCAGAACCGAGTACATAATCTATCAAACCACCATGTAAACAAGTGACAGAATTAAAAAAATATATATGTGCGGTGGTCTGTAATAGTGGCTTCCAAGGGATGCCCTGTATTTCCAGGGGTCCCTAAGTCACTTTCAATGTGTCCATGAGGTAAAAACTATTTTTATAAGAGTGCTAAGGTGTTGCTTGCCCTTTCTCACAGATGTTGGCCTTCTCATTGTTGATGCAAAAGTGATGTTGGAGGAAACCTGGTATCTTCCTTAGGGGACCCCTAGGCAGTGGTGCCTGGCTGCAAGAGTGAATACTGAATCTACCACCATACTCACAATGGAAAGAAGATCCAGTGTCACCTGCAGACGGAAAAGCAGTATGTGCTGTGGCCCATATTAAACCTCACCCTTCTATACCTTTGGGATATTCTGTGTGATCAACTGGTAATCATGGGTCAATATTTCTTTGGTATGGCAGGCAGTGTGGTTGGTGGATTCATGGAAAAACACGAGCCACATTTTTCACCCAATGGAACAACCTCATTTTGTTGTTTGAGACCAAGCTTGGCTACATAGCACATTCAAGGCTAGCTTGGGCTACATGAGAATCTGTCTCAAAAACTAAGTCATAATGATACCTTATATGCTAATTTTAAAACATGTAAAATGTTTTCTTGAAGAGGCATTCATTCCTAGTCTCATCAAGGGGCCATGTATCGTGTGGGGGATGCTGATAAGGGAGCGGGTGACGATAGGATCTCTGTGTTACAATCTTCTAATGGCAGGGCCTGTAAGGACTGTTCCAAAGCTGAAGCTGATCCTGTGTATTACACAGAACTTTCTGGCAATTTTTTTTCCGGTGAAAATAAAGAGTTTGGATAAAACTGCTAATTGAGGCAGAAATTAAGAGAGAGTGTAAATATTGGTGGTAAATTAAAATCAGATGCTCCCAGTCTCCTTTGCAGAGGACACTAGTTAGCCAGTGTCTCAGAGGGCCCTGTGGCTTCTGCCTCCTGGTATTCAGACCCTGTGTAAGGGAGCTGAGCCGAGTGACTGGTGCCTCATCTATACTGTGGCCCTGTGACTAAATATCACACCTGAGGTTAGATTATAGCAGGGCCAAGATGTCTCCCACTGGCCCTGTATTGCTCCTGCTGCTCTGTGAAAGGCCTCTTCCTGACAGCAACCATGACAGTAAGTGAAGAAGGGATTTTCCTTTACCCTAGCCTTGCCAATTGACAAAAATCTCCATCATAATCTTGAATTTGTGCTCCTCCTTGATTGCCTTATAAGAGGGAGAGGTACCTCTCTGGGCCACGTCTGACTTTTTGACCCACAGAAATTGTGGATAATAAAAGGTGTTTTAAACTGTTAAAATATGGAGTAACTTGTTATGTAACACTGGTGACTAATGTGTGTAAATGTGAATAGTCATGTAAAAATTATATGTATTTTCATGAGACTTTGAGACATCTCCAGAACTCATTAATGACCAGGTTGTGGAACTAACAGTTGTTTTTCTAGAAAATCCTTACTATGAAGTCCAGCAAAAGGAAAGGAAATAGGACTAGTGGATGAGGGGCATAAAATGTGTGGGCAGCATACAGACTATACAGTCAAGGTTGCAAATTAGGACTTAGGGCCAGGATAAGACTCTTCAAGAACTTTCCGAGGACACTGAACCTAGAGGATGGCAATTAATTACCCAAGAAAGGCACTGTTATGAAATAGAATGGGGTGGACCCATAGACAACAGATGAATTGTCTGTGGTTTGTGGGACAGGCCTGGAGAAGGACAACATGGGGAACAGGCAAATGCCAGGCTCATGACGGTTGGAGGTACAGATTGAACAGTGTACATTTCAGGAAGGGCTCTTTAAGTTAGCCAAGGTCAAGGGCTTGCTTAAAGAGTTTCAAAGTTCCGAGGCGCAGCTGGCTTCAGACATGACTGGATCCGGGGGTTGGTTATGATGTGGTCAGTTCTCTTTGGTGAAGGGAGCTAGGGAGTCAGCAGAGAAAGCTCCAAGCTTCTCGAGGCTAGAGAGTGTTGATGCACAAAAGAGGTTGCTGTCCTGTCGCCTTTGCATCAGGATGGAGTCTCCCATGCCCTTTCTTGGGAGCCATTTTTTCCCCCAGATGATACTCAGTGCTACCTGGATTGTCAGGAGGATAATTACCCAAAAAGAAAAGGGGGTGCTGTTGTCAGACAAGGGGAAACAATGTTGGGCAGATAATATGACATATGTCTCCCATATTGAGTGACAATAACCAGGGGCTGGGAAGATTGCTTAATATTTAAAATTATGCCAGCCTAATTCAATAACTTGAGACTTAATGCAGCTGTGGAGCGTTTGTGTCTCAGCTTCCCCTCATTACAGGAAATTTGGGCTGTGTATAGGAAGTGACTCGGGGTGATGGAGTCTAATGAATGAAGGCAGGACCGGGGTAGCTCACAAAAAAAAAAAAAAAGGCTCTGAACGAAATTCAGACTCAGATTTTGAAGGAAACATTCAATCCTTTTCTCCCTGCCAGCCTCCGCTGTTTTTCTCTTTCTCTTTTTTTTTCTTTTTCTTTCTTTGTTTCCTGGAACACAGTGACTCTCAGAGCCCGGATCCATTTACTAAAGGCTGAATGACTTGCTGGCTTTCCTTCTGGATGCATACCATGTGAAGAGGCTGGATGGCGATCACTTTCATTCCCCTTCATCCAGACCTTGGCTTATCTGGAGACTCTCAGTAATTTTGGAATTTGGAATTTGGTTCCAAATGACAAAGACTTAATTCACAAGCATGCTAAAGAGGTGTGATAATTAAAGTGTGATATCCTTAGGTTTGTAATAAAGATTTGATTTACTAAATGAAGATGAAGTTTTTGTTTGTTGTTTTTTGGTTAATAGAGGTGCAGAAGACAGTTCCACTGAAACCAGTAATGTAGGACACAGCAAGCAGGATAGAGGCCCCTTTGATTAGCTAACTTTCTCAATCCGCTGACAGAAACAGTCTCATTGGGATTTGGTTGTCAACTTAAAAAAATCACGTTGTAAAGAACATTGCCTTTTTTGAGGAAATGGAGATGTGATGCTTAATTAGAAAGAGATGCCTTCAATGGCATTCCACGCCTTCAGTGTAGGACTGGCTCTGGTCAGCCTCTGATGGTTGGTACTGACCTTTTTTACCGGTGGATCCTTCCTTTTATAGCACAGCTAAGGCTCTTCATGGGCACAGTGTTTCCTCTGTCCTGGTGTGTGTGCTCGTGGTCCAAGCTGAAGGGATCTGTGGATCTTCCTATGACACTTACCTTGAGAATTATACAGGGTATTAAGAATATTTCATGCTTAAAAGCCTATTAAGCCGTGTTCTTTCTCCAATATCTGGGTTCTGCATTCTACCCATTTTTATCAATCATCTATATAGTCCATAAAGTAAATATCTCTGGTATCTGATATATTTATTTCTCATATATATATATATATATATATGCATGCACACACACATACACATTTAGAAGAATTTTTGGTAGGTCTCATGTAGCTCATTTTCTTTTCAGACTTTCTCTGTAGTTGAGGATGACCTTGAATTTCTGATCTTCCAGTCTCAACTTCTGAGTGTTGCCATCACAGGTGTCTGTCACCACTCCCTGTTCATGTGGGATTGGGAATCAAGCTCAGAGCACATTCACAGTAAGCAAGCACTCTACCAACTGAGCCATCACCTCATATTTTGCCTTGTATTTTGTGTGTATGAATATTTCCCAAATTATAGCAGACCAGTCACAGAAACCAGGAGAGTCGAAAAGGACCATGGTGGGAGGAACCTTAGAGAAGGGATGCATGTGATATGAAGGAGTAAATGGGGGAAATGGTGAGGGGAACTTTAACTGGGGGAGGAATACAGAAGGAGGCGGAAGAGGGGAAGATAAATAACACTGAAAATGTTTGAAAAGCCTTTAGGAAGCATTATTTTGTATTTACCTAAAATTATGTGCACTATATAAGCATGAATCTATGGCCATCTATGTATTTGTTGATTTTTCTATCTTTTTACCAAAGCCAAGCAAGTTATGCCACTTGGACTGACAATCCCCCCTCACCAAGAGCCATGGACCATCAAACAAAAGCCATAGCATCAGGCATGAGAGACCTCCTTTCCAGTTGTTGGCAAGGGTAGGCCAAGAGACTCTTCACACAATATAGGCTGTTGCCTCTGCTCTTGGATGTCTCACAGAGGTTAAAGGTAAAGACACCATGCATTTCTAACATAGGACTCAGAAGACTCAAGCTGGACCTGACCTGAAAGTCTTGAGAACTAGACTTCTTAGTACTGGAAGGTGCGTTGCCAGTTGTCACAGAAGAAAAGCAATCAATCCTTCTCTTCAGCTATGATGTTTATGAGCTGCAATAATGGCCAGGACAGCAAGATACCCTTAAAAGTGCAATAGTGGCATTCATATCTTGACAGGCAGTAACCAATCACTCTCTAATTGGACTTAAACTGCTCTACAGTAGGGATGTTATTCCTGGTTCTGGAAACCTAGTCAACTAGCCACAGCTAGTAAGGGAATGATCTTCAGAAGAAGGACCACTTTGCTAGACCAGCCTAATTTTCAATTGCGCTCTGTATTATTCTTATACCTACAAATAAATGTAACTCTCCTCTTGCCAGCAGACAAAAACCATGTCGGGCAGACACAACTGGCCAAAATGCAGAGAATAACTGATTATGGAGTGTCACAGCCCAGTGGATGCATCCACAACACAATTCCTGTAACTCAGACTCAAGGGGACATCACGAAAGAGGGGGCAGAAAGATGGTTAGAGGTAGAGGACCGAGAGGTCTTCCATGAGGCCGTGTCTCCTAAGAAATGACAGGAAAGCAACACTTGTGATACTGCAACAAATCGACTGCCTGAACAAGACTTGAACAACCCCAGTGCCAATCGGCATGATAATGTAGAAGGGGGAATTTTCACGGACCCCACCCCATGCCTAAGAAGTACAGGTGATGAATGACAGCTGAGAGAGGGAGAGTCTTCCATAGGGATGAGCTTCCCAACTGGTCATCAAGTGTTCAGCCCTGAAATCATGTGTACAGGTAATATTAAACAGATCTGACAGGTTGTATCTCTTCCCACTCTCCTCTGTTTTGTCAAACTGACACAAGCCAGCATTTTCTGGGAAGAGGAGCCCCAGTTGAGAAAACATCTCTGTCAGATGGCCTGTAGGCAAGTGCATAAGGCATCTTCTTGACCGGGCATTGATGTGAGAGGGCAGGCCTACTGTGGGTGGTGCCTGGGCAGGTTGTACAAGAAAGCAAACTGAGGAAGCCACAGGGAGCAAGCCAGGAAGCTTATTCCTCCATCACCCCTACTTCAGTTTCTGCCTCTAGCTCCCTTCCCTGAGTTTCTAGCCTGACTTCCCTTCATGAAGGTCTGGGAGGTGAAATTAACCCTTTCCTCCTCAAGCTGTTTAGGTCATGGTCCTTATCACAATAGACACATAACTAAGACAATATGTAACAATAATTATCAAAGAAAAAGAGGCCATGGATTCGTGAGTAAGAGGTGAGGATAGGAGGCATTGAAGGGAAGGGACATGGGAGGAGTTATAGAAAAAGGAAGGGGGAAATGAATTAATTATGTTTTAATTAAAAAACAAAATAAAACATAATTTCCTCCTATAGCCAGTCTTTTCAACGGTGGAAATTACTGGAAGGATCTATCTTGACTCTTCTGAACTATTTTCTCTAATTTCCAGATATTACATCTCTGGAGATCTTGTTCAGTATTGTCTTGTGGGCAGGAGAGAAAAAAATATCCTTGTGTTTCCCCCATTAATGTTTTTCATGTCTGTTAGTCAATTCATTTTGTCTCAATAATAATTTCTTAAGTCAGCTATGTACCACTACAGTGCCAGGCACCAAGGATACAAATATGTAGAAAATACAATTATTGCTTTCTAGAATGTAATAGTCAATATCCAACATCAATGGGAGAAGCCAAGGGGACTTGGCCAAGCATCCACTGTCTTCTAACTTCAAGCATACATGGTACCCCAAGTGCTCATGTGTATTGTCTTATATCACACGATGATCTTAGGCCTTCCTGTCTTCATCTCTGACGATCAGGGACATTATATATGTGTCCAGGCCCTGCCATCAGTATGTTGTGACCCTGGGGTTCCAGGCAGGATTTGATTTCAGTCTTAATTTTCCTATATTGTGTTTTCCCTTCCTCCAGCATTGCTCTGTATCACATAATTAAATCCTGGAATTCTATTTCCCTCTTCCTGCTTTAGTCTAAAGCTGATGATGCTGAGAGGGGTCGGAAGAACATGCTTTCTAAGAACGTAAAAGCTGGTCAATCCCTACAGCAAGAAAATTCTATAGCGTGCAAACTCTACAGCGTGCAAACCTTAATTTTCCTATGAATCTTTTGGGATCTGAGTTCACTTCAAGCTGTCTTTCTATATCTGAAAAACAAATTCATTTATTTATTTTTGACTTTTTTGAGACAGGGTTTCTTTGTGTCACCCTGACTGTCCTGGAGCTAGCTCTGTAGATCAGGCTGTCTTCAAATTCACAGAGATCTGCCTGGCTCTGCCTCTGCCTCCTGAATGCTGGGATTAAAGGCATGCACCACCACCACCCAATAGGAAACAAAAATTTTAATGCTGGCACACACACGCAATGTGATTTTCAACAAAAAATATCTTTTAAAAGGAGATTCTGATGAGAATATGTTGGGCAAGAAGTAACTCCATGCAGGGTAACACTCAGAGATATTAGGGAGGCATCAATCGAGGATATAAGTGCTTGGAAATAGTTTTGCTATATGCTCCTCATTTTCGACTGTGTCTGCATCTGCTCAGTATTATAAGCACAATCTATCAAAGGCCAGTTTAGCCCATACATTTTGTCATATTAAAGGACTTAATGTCATCCTTTAGAATTGCGGTTACTGAAGCGCTCTAAACCCAGGTGGACAGAGTGATCTAGTAGAGTATCTCCTAGAGTTCAGAAAGTACAGGATTCATTCTCCACTCATGTTAGTAAACACAAGTCAACATTTATTACTTCACTGCATAGGAGCAATAGTTTCAATTATGTGCTGGGCTACTTATAAATGATACATTAGCCAGCGAGCATTAGTTTCTGTTTACAATTCCTGCCTTAGGAACATTGGGTAGCCTCTTTGGGATCAGCCTGCAGCTGACCCATAGCCCTGCTGCCCCACCAATGAAAAGTGACAAGGCTGGAGCCTCTGCTGATTTAAGAAGGGGCCTGATGACATCACTTCTGTCTCTTGTTTTAGAATGCTCAGGAGCCAAGGAAATGCATAGTCTCCCAGCCTGCTACAAGCAGACACATTTCAGGGATTGATATCTTTAGGCTGGATCTCAAGGTGAACCAGGTTGGAAAATTCAAGGAGAGACTTGGGACGTTATTGACTTTCTCTGCTTCCTATGTTGGCTGATTAGCTCCATACATGGTGCTTGATTAATGTCTGAGAGCTCTAATTAGCAATGTCTAATCGGCTCCACATACTCTGGGCTATTGATTCCTGCCTCCAGAGAACTAATCCAATTGCACTCCTTACCATTAGCAAGCACTTGCTGTGCGGGGGTGACTGCTTGCGTGTTGGAAAGTTTGCCCCATGAAGGGCTTTGGGATGGGCATTAGTTAGGCAAATGCTCACGCCTATCCCTTTGGGGAGCCTTTGATTGCCCCCAAAATTGAGGAGAGCTTTCCTAAGTTTTTCAGAAGAAGGGAAAGGTGTAGGAATCAAATACTTCTCTTGGACCACATGGAGAAAGTAGAAACTCAGTGCTTAGTGGCATCTCCTGTACCTAGTTGATCTGGGCATACCTCCCTGCCACACTCAAGCGATGGCATTCACGCTATAATCATAAAGACACTTCCATTGCTCCATTTTTGGCTTTATTTCTTGGGGATTCCAATGCAGAAATGTATTTTTAAAAAAGATAGCAGTGCCATGACACTGAAAACAGGTGTGCAAATAAAATGTAAGTGACTGGGGTTCCAGTTCTTTCTGCTCTTCACAAGTGCATGTTTTCTGTGTCACTTTGAAATTCAGAGCATGAATTATCCAGTCCTGAGATGGAAAGTGCTAGAACTGAATAGGGAAGAGGAGAGAGTAATTCATTTGATTTCCAATATTCAGTTGAGCAATTGAGATGGCAAAGGCAGCATTTCCTTAGGAAGACAATGGTGGTGGAGGAGTAGATTTGGGGACCAAATCAAGGGTGCCTTTTAGATATATCATTTGTGCTATCTCCTGGGTAGCCAAGTGCCTGTCCTCTTAGGAGGCAGCTGGATATGCAAGTATCAAGTTCAAAGAAAAAGTGAGGACCAGATACACGAATTCTGGCATCATCAAACACAGGTGGGGTTGGATGACACCCTTGAGGCAGACAGCAGAGCACAGCCATAGATGCCACCCCCAACCAAGTCCTGGGTATAGAACTTGAGTGTAGAGAGTCAGAAAAGGACTCTGAACAAAGGCCTCTAATGAAGAAAACCAGGGAGGAATGACATCCTAGGATGCTAAGACACAGGGAGGAATCCAGTCGGGTTTGGGCAGCTTGACCAGAGAAATGCTTGCCTGGTATTGTCCCATTATGTGGAATTGTAACCACCCTAAAGAAATGGAGGTCTTCCTTCCTTCCTTCCTTCCTTCCTTCCTTCCTTCCTTCCTTCCTTCCTTCCTTCCTTCCTTTCTTTTTTGAGACAGGGTTTCTTTGTGTAACAGTCCTAGCTGTCCTGGAACTAGCTCTTGTAGACCAGGCTGGCCTCTAACTCACAGAGCTCCACCTTCCTCTGCCTCCCAAGTGCTGGATTAAAGGCGTGTGCCTCCACCACCGGGCTTGAAATGAAGGTATTCTAAAGAGTTATTTTGCCCTTCCCTTTGACTATCAACTTTTCAGACCTCTTTACAGGAGAGACTGGAGTTGAGAGAATGATGGGTCAGTGATGGGCAGGCTCTTGCCCTTTATTTAAATGTTAGCCTCATGTCAGGACCCTGAAGATGGAATTGGTGGTCAGGAGTTGGTATCGTTAGACCTCTTTATTTGTTCTTCTCCCCAATGTAGCTGTATTATTCAAATCTTTCTCTGTTTTTTTTTTTTTTTTTGCTATTACTTGTCTGTTTCATTGGCCTGATGAGATGGTCCAGCATAGCTTGTTAGGGCTGCCAGGTCCAGGCTCTGACACTAACAACTTTAATAACAGCATCGTGAGTTTGAGGCTAGCTTGGACTGCACACACACACACTGTGGGAGGCGCAGGGGGGGAAGCTAGAAAAGAGAGAGAGTCCTACTTTCTATTTCGGCATTATTCAGTATTCTAAGGCAACAGGAACAACTCTAACAATGTGAGCAGCTGAGAACAAAGTCTCCTAAGGTTAATGAATTCCCCAAGGTGTGTTTTACTTTGTGTGAAAAGACAACGCACAGCACACCCACAGTGCAGCACAGCCTGGAGCACCAAGAGCCCTGCTCCCAGTTCTTGGCTCCTAATGTTGGGATCTTGCCTGAATGTCCTTCTCTCCTCAAGACGTACAAAGGCTTCCTGGCACAGGCTGTCTAGATCCATGTGGAAAAAGTCATAGTCCTAAAACAAAGGAATAGCGACAGAGGAAAGCAAAACAAAAGCCTTTGGCTCAACCCTAGGTAGAAAAAAGTATAATTACAGGCAGGCTTCGTTCTCATCCTGAGCCTTCTGTCTTCGTTCACGGGGCTAACTCAGAACAATGCTGGCTTTGTATCTGAGTCATTAAAGACGCCATCAGGCTGCTTGTTTCAAACCTGCAGCAGTCTGACCCAGAGGAGACTGGAGTCAGGTCTTGAACTCGTCGGCTGAAGTATGAGAATGACAGTTTTCACACTTTACAGCCAAGAGCTTTCCCCAGGCTCCAACTCAACTGCATGTTTTGTTGCTACATGCTTGTATGAGTGAAGGAACACGGGTGAAATCTGATAAACCGAAGGAACTGATTTAATTAGGAGATCTAGACTCTGTGGAGTCCATGTTTCCTATCTGAACCTGGACTCGGGTTTAAGAATGATGTGTTGGAAAAGGACGGTACAAAAGCCAAAATAAAGAACGTGGCTTCTCCCTACTTCCCACCCCTCCAGTGGAGTCTTAAATACATTCCCTCCTTCCTGCGCTGGAGCAATGGCTCAGTCAGTGAGTTTGAGGGCCTGTGTTGGGATCCCCAGGACCACAGGAAAAACGACAGAGTGGTGTGCACCTGTAACCCAGTGCTGGGGCTTGGGGAGCTAGCGTATCCCAGTCGCTGAGCTCCAGGGTCTGTGAGAGAGATAGCCTGTCCTGAGAAACAAGGCAAAGAGTCCTACGATGGAAAGGCATTGTGTGAAACTCCCAAGGAATTGATAGAATATTTTTTAAAAGGTGGAGAGTGACTCTGAATTCCACAAGCGTAACTACGTGCACACACACACACCCATGCACGCAGACACGCACGCACACATGCACACTCACACACACACGCATGCGCATGTACACTTGTGTACACACACTCATAACTCTCCCTGCTCCTTCACACCCCAGAGTGGCGCACATGTTCCCCTCTCCTCGACACCTATCTAACTGCAGCTAGTGAGACTTGCACCCCACCTTGCCTTCCCTCTGTGCCCTTGCAGGAAAGGGAAGTGGGGGGGGGGGCTGGGCATGCAAATGGAGTATTCTCTTTGTAGACCCAGAGAGGGGCTGCGTTCTAGAAGTTTCTCACATTAGGAGGGTTTTTCTTCTTCTTTTTTCTGTTTGTTTGTTTGCCATCACCTATTTAAAATAGGAAAACATCCCGCCCACTGCCACTCTCCAAGACTATTGTGGGCCTTAAATGCAATTCACTCCAGTAGCTGTGAACTCTCGGCAAATGTATGGAGCCATCGCAGCCTCTGTTGCATGAGCATTATTTAATATCCCATGTGCAATTTTCTTTTATCCCACTCTCATGAAAGATAAGTTTTATCTTCACAATAAACACGCAGCTGCTTTCCTTTTAAAACCTAAGTTTCTAAACAAATAAAAAGTAAATTGATGAACTTATAAAAAGGGAGCTAATGCAGAAAGCACCCAGGAGTAACCCTAGATGCATTGTTAAGTTTATTAGTGGCAGTCAGTGTGGAGTCATAGGAATCTTATGTGCTTATCCCATGCAATTAAAAGCGTTAGCATATGTGTTTGTCTGTGTGGTAACTTCAGTGAGCTGTGGATTCAAAAGGTGGAATTTGGATTTGGGAGTTTTTATTTTTATTTTTTTTAAGTAGAATTTCAATGGTGAAAAATTAGGAAACACCATTCTTCCTATCAAATGTGAGGTTTTTACACACACACACACACACACACACACACACACTGATTCATGAGTATCAGTGATTACTATAAAAGAATAATGAACAACCGAATTCTTATTATCTTAAATAATAATGTATATTGTAATTTACTGGATCCACACAACAGGCAGTTGTTAAGTTACCATTGCCATGGGCCAGATGTAGGTGAATAGTTAAGCTGGGATTTTCAGCTTGGCATCTCTTTTGAGGTGGCAGACATACTGGGAAGCTCAGGGTTAGAGACCTTCATGTCTGACCGGCTCCAGAGAATCTGCTTCAAGGATAGCTTACTACTGGATGGTGTAGCAGGTAGCTTCAGTTCCGAGCTGGCTAAGGGCAGGCAGCCTCCACGCCTCACAATGTGGGCCTCTTCCTAGGCCTGTTTTGAGTACCCTCACAACATGGCAGCTGGCTTCCTCAAAGGGATGATCTGGGAGGGCGAACGGAAGTCATTGTCTTTTATGGCTTAGTTGTAGAGACAAATGAACATGATTCTTTCTCCTGCATGTATTTACTGGATGAAGCTTCCTGAGGAAAGCCTAAAGTAGAATTGGACTCCAAATGAACGCTATTACTAAGCTGCATCCTCTGCCTAGACCTCACTTGCCTATTTGTCTATTAGATACAGGGCTTTACTGCATGTTCGAGGCTGACCTTAAACATGAGATTTTTTCCTGCCTCACACTCCCACATGCTATCAACCAAAAAAAAAAATCTTTTGAGACAGGGGTCAAATGTAGTTCAGTTTTACATTGAAGACTTGAAGCATGTAAGGCTGGCCTTGACCTTTGGATCCACCTGTGTGTCTGCCTCCTGAGTACTAGGGTGACCAGGGTGAGTCACCATGCCTGGCTCTATAGATTCCATTTTCAAATGAGGTATCAGATAACATTTGGACATGTTATAAAATCTACACAGTTTCTTGGTAGAAGCTGCATTTCCCCCCCCCCCGTTGTTTGTATGCCAAACAAAATATGAGCTTTCCCACAATAGAAGTAGCTACTTACCTTATTGGTTTCTCAGAATGCAATATATAAACCTCTTTTTGCTTGTGGAGAAAATGAGTTCAGCGGGATAAATTGCTTCTTCCAGCTACAGCGAATTTCAGTGTCTACATGTAGACCTAGATCCAGAATTCTCATATTCAATTGCATGAGCTGTCAGATTGCGTCTAAATAGAGATTTCAAAACCAGGGTTCTTTCACTGTACTATTTATTTTTCCAGTTCTTGGCTTCATCCAGGATCTCTAACATCTGGATTTAAATTGGAAACATCTCATCAAAACCCCCAAATATTTCCAAATAAGACCTGTTAAAGGTGTCCTTATGTTGGATGGGGAACTGAGCATGCTCAGTGGTCACCCCATTGAAGACCTACCCCCACCTCTCCCTTAATATTATCCCATGTGGGAGTTCTTCAGGGCAAACAAGTGTAAAATTGGAAGTTTGGACTGAGGCGACACTAGTAAGAGCCGCCAGAGAACAAAGCAAGACATGAGACAGGGCACCAAGACACATGTTTTGTGAGAAAATTATCTGGACATATATTACATGAATGTCTGTGTCTGTCTCCCAGTTCCTCTTCCTCAGACTGAAGTTAAGTCAGGCAGGTCACATAAGGACGACTTTGGAGCACCAGAGTGGTGAGAAAGGGTGTGTGTGGGTTGGGGGGTGTTTGATGCATTGGTCAGTGTACTCTGCAGGCAGAATGTAGAGGAACTGGTCTCCGGTTTATGACCTTGAGGCTGGGCTGAGGAGGACCAGATAACTTCACAGAGAGTTCTCTAATAATTGCACTCACTGCTATAGTTTGGATCTGAGGTATCCCCCAGAAAGCCCATGTGGTGAAGGCTTGCTCCCCAGATACTATGGGGAGGTACCGGAAACTAAGAACAGGCCTTGAGGGAAGTGTCCCGTCATGGGATGCACCCTTGAAACCAACTGGCAGACTCGGGTCTCTTCCTCTCTTTTTGGCATCTGAGGCACAAGCCGAGTTGTTTGCTCCAATGTGATGTGTTTGCCTCAAGCCCAAAGCAATGGCATCAACTGGTGAGGGACTGAAACTTCCACAACTGTGACTCAACAAGCCAACTGCTTCTCTTATTAAGTTGACTTACTCAGGCATTTTGTGACAGTATTAGAAAATTTTCTACTATACCCACAAAGTGACTAAAGAAATGGCAGAAGATAAACACGAAGAATCATAGGTAACTGCTCTTTATGCACGCCTCTCTCTAACACTTGATTCTACTAAAAGTAAACATTTTCCACCTTTTAGAGAAAATATAGTGAGTGATTCATCAAAAGTTAGTCTCAGTGGCATCATGACAAACAACAACGAAAGGACAGGCTCTTATGTCACAACAGTGTCAAAGAAACCTAAAATAATAATGTTCCAAAACTTATGGAAATGTATGAGGTTCTTTTTACCTCAGGCTCATGATTCATTTAAAACACATTATCTATTATTACCATATGTGTACAGAACATATTAGTGCATGTGTGTCGTGCTGTGTGTCGGACAGAGGACAATGCTGTGGAGTCTGGTCTGCCCTTCTGGGTTCTGGGAGCCAAACTCAGGTAGCCAGGTTAGCATGTGCCTTTACCTTCGGAACCGTCTTGCCAGCCTAAAGCTCACCGTTCTCATTAGCATCGCTCAATTTTCCTGCTACTTTGTTTGGTTGTTATATTGCCTTTTGCCATTTGTACACATTTCTTTCTGCTTCTTTACACTCCCCTCGTCGTTTCTTTCAATGAGAGTGGAGAGGTGGGAATAAACTTGTTGGAACTGACTTAGGTGTGCTTTGTTAGGATACTTTTACTGCTTTTCTTTGCTTGTTTACCGAACTTCTTCATAAAGAAAGGTTTTAGGTGACTGGTGTGTGGAAAAGAGAATTCTGACTCAATTCATCAGTTGAGTCTAAAACCATAGGCATGAGCATGCCGGGCATCC
>JAQHUG010000130.1:2982207-3001078 GCA_028555095.1 Dicrostonyx torquatus
CTAGAAAACATCATTTTGAGTGAGGTAACCCAGACACAGAAAGACAATTATCACATGTACTCACTCATAAGTGGTTTTTAAATATGAAGCAAAGAAAACCAACCTACAAATCACAATCCCAGAGAATCTAGACAACAATGAGGACTCAAAGAGAGAGAGATAAGTAGATCTAATCTACATGGGAAGTAGAAAAAGATAAGATCTCCAGAGTAAATTGGGAGCATGGGGACCTTGGGGGAGAGTTGAAAGGGGGGGGGGAGGAAGGAAGGGGAGCAGAGAAAAGTGTAGAGCTCAATAAAAATCAGTAAAAAAAAAAAAAAGAAAATCAAAAAAACTATAAATAAATAAATAAATAAAATTGTTGGCCCATCTGCATTTCTTCACTTCAGAAGTATCTGTTGAGATCCCAGGGCCATTTTAAAATTCAACCATTTGTGGCTTTGTCCTTGCTGTTGCTATCATTGCTAAGTTTTTTAAGCACCTGTGTACTCTGGATATAAATCCTTTGTCAGGTGAACGTTGAGGAATGCATGCTGGCTCTGTGCCACCAGGCATGGATGCTAATAAAGACTGACTGCATCAGTGGTCTTCCTGCCTTCTGACTCTCAATTGACTTTGGTCAGTGGGAAGTATGGAAACTGGTGGTAGAGGGAGGAGGGAAGAGAAGTCAGAGTAGTTGTCTCTAGCTCCTTCCCTGCTCGGCGCAGGTGTAGACTCACGGACACTCTCCGTGTTGCTGACTTCAGGACTCAGTTTCCTGCCCTTCCATCCTCGGGCTATGTCACCATTCTGTGCAGCAGGTTCACTGAACATTGGTTGCCAGCTTCTCTGGGTCTGGTGAGGTAGGACACTTGTGCCCAACAGTTGCATACAGCGGGCTTCTCACCTGCTGGTAGACAGCAAGGGACAAGAGACACCTAGAATTCATTGCTAGTTCGTTCTCCAAGGCTCAGGAGCTAGGTTGAGTCACTGGTCCTGAAAGACCCTACCAAGGCCTCTCCTGGAATTTTTCTACCGTCCACTGAATCTTCCATTTTTGCAGTAAAAGTCTCATTCTGCTCAAGGTATCTGGAGTGCATAGTTAATTGTTCAACTCCCTGTCCCCCACAGGTGATGGGAAGAGCCTTGTTTGGTTGCAGGAAGTAGGGGACAGAATTTGGGGAGCTAAGTGCATGACCACTTCTGTTTTCTCTGCCTCCTCAGGGACGTGTAGCTTGAACATTGTGGTTTTATCAGGATGCTTTCTGGGAAAGGAGCTTGTGTTTTGTGACTTTCTCTGCCGTGGTTATTAGTTCCACTTTCCCTGAATGCCTCATTGCCTGTAGTTCTCTGCTCTTCAGCTTTCAGTTCTTCTAAACATCACTTGTTTGCTAACCCAGTGTCTCTCAATTCTCGTTGATATCAATCGCGTGCAGACATACATTCGTCCCTGTGAGTTTGAACCCCTTTTTATTGCTTTCCTGTGTTTCAGTGACATTTCTGAATGGAAAAAAAGAATGAGTGTGTCAATACCTTTGTATGAGCACTTAGTCAGGTTCCTATGCCCAAAATATGGGATCAATTATTAGTCCTATGGATATTCTCATGGAGTTTAAAAATGGAAGCTATTGTAAGATGTGATGTATTTTATCAAGCAGTGGACTATTTGGTGATATGGTCAGATGTCATTATGTTTTCATGGTGTTGTTTTTAAACTTCCCTAGGAGGGTCAGGGTGTTCAATAGGGGCTCCTCAGTCACTTTTGCTTGCTCCTCCAAACAAAGCCATAGTTATAAATATGACTTTCTTGGCTGCAAAATACTGAGTTGCTTCCAGGATTGTTTTCCCATATTTTCTCTTCTAAGAATTGCTAGGGATATTTTCATCTATCCAGAAATCAGTTCTGGTCACTTAGGAATTCATGACTTACTAAACTCAGACCACACAATAGCCTAGAGCTGGAAATTTCTAGCAGGATACTACACTGGTTGTCCTGGAGCCAGTGTTTCTGGAAATACCCATGAAAACAAGCTTTATTTTCTCCAGATCAGAGAGCCTAGGGCTCAGTCACCCTTAGGAGGTGAGAGACAGTCTGGTCTTGGACACTTGAGAGTGTGGTTCTTTTGCCGTTTTGTTTCCTAAGTTTCCTTCTCCCCTGGTAAGTTTGAACTTGGACTCTTTGGCTCCCACTCAGATAGTCTCTCAGGGATGAGGCTCCCATCAAGTGGCCATATCAACTCAGCCACAGTAGGTCCTTGTCACCTGTCTAAATGTTTCCACAGGAGGTGGAGGAATACTTCTGCCTCTAGCTTCAAATTCTACTGGCAGAAGATTCACGGAGGAAGTTCTAGCATACTGTGTCTACTAACTCCTATTTGCACCCCAACTCCCTTCTCAAACAAGAGGCCCTCTGCTCTTTCTAACTAGATTGCTCCTTAGCACAGATGAAAATAGCTCTGCTTGGGGGCTGGAGAGATGGCTCAGTGGTTAAAAGCATTGCCTGCTCTTCCAAAGGTCCTGAGTTCAATTCCCAGCAACGACATAGTGGCTCACAACCATCTGTAATGAGGTCTGGTGCCCTCTTCTGGCCTGCAGACATACATGCAGGCAGAATATTGTATACATAATAAATAAATAAATATTAAAAAAAAATAGCTCTGCTTGCTGTGATGATACGCTCATTGCTATCAAGGCTTCCTGAGACCAATCCCACTCATTACATGTGCTTCCGGAAACCCGTGGGGATCCTAGATCATCCCACTTTTCCCCCTAGAGCGCCCTCCCTCCTGTGTAGTGGAAGCACAGAGAGATACAGGAGGAAATTCTATTACCTCCTTCCTAAGCCACTGGATATGGATATACGTGGCTTGCGGACAAGTACAACCGAATAGGTGGACAAGACATTTAAGGCAAAGATATCCAAAGTGAACTTCATAAGATGTTATGGGGGGAGCCGGGCGGTGGTGGCGCACGCCTTTAATCCCAGCACTCAGGAGGCAGAGGCAGGCAGATCTTTGTGAGTTCGAGACCAGCCTGGTCTACAAGAGCTAGTTCCAGCGCAGGGCTCCAAAGCCACAGAGAAACCCTGTCTCGAAAAACCAAAAAAAAAAAAAAAAAAAATGTTATGGGAGACATAAATGATAGAGTTCCTATTTATTTTTAATCTCATGCTTAAAAATAATTTGTGCACACAGATTGGACATAGATAAATAAATAATGCTACAATCTACAATCCATGATCAAATATCTTCTTTTATTCTAATCATGGTACAGACTCACTAGAGTAGGCAAAGCAGCAGGGTGCACAAGATGAATCTGGGAAGACAAGAGACCTTAGTCGCTTTTGCACTAATGTATTAATAATCTCCTCTGGAAGCTGGCTGTCATGAGGTTCTGTGTAGGCATCATACCTGCAAGTCCCTTTTTATTTATTTGTATGGTAACAAAGCGTCTTGGCTTTCACTGTCCTGCCAATACTCTGTGTTTCTCTCCAAGACCCTCAGATCCACACGACATTAAAATTTTCGGCGAATAGCATCAACATTTTGGTGTGGTTGCTGTTTATAACTACATCTTGTCACCTATGTTGACACAAAATTTTAGTATCTTTCCAATTTGTGAGTCTAATGCTCACTTTAAATTCAGTATGGCTGTGTGTTTAATTGCTGTCAGCTGGGAAGAGGTTAGGTACTAACAGGTTTAAGGAGTGAATCCATGTATCTTTGTTTGTTTGTTTTGCTTTTCAAGACAGGGTTTCTCTGTAGCTTTGGAGTCTGTCCTGGAACTCGCACTGTAGACCGGGCTGGCCTTGAACTCACAGAGATCTGTCTGCCCCTGTCTCCTGAATGCTGGGATTAAAGGCGTGCGCCACCACTGCCTGGCCCATGTATCTTGATAGCATGTCAAGATTCACTTTTATATTGTTGGAGGCAGATGCTGACAAGACTTTGGCCCTGGCTCACCCAGTGGAGCTCATATAGGACCCCAGGGAAATAGGCAAGAAATGACAAAATCAGGCAGTTGGAGGCAGAAACCTCGAAGCTAAAGAAACCTTTCCTTTTTAAAATGTTCTTATCTCGGGTATTTTTTCATCATAACACAAAACTGACTGGCATAACAGAGATGAGAAATATTCCTCCTTTATACAATAATTCCATTTTGTAGGGCTAGGGTCGTGTTGCCAAGCAGATGCAGTGCACTGTGGTAGATGGGGACAAACACCGCAGTGGAGTGGACAAGCCGTCTGCGTGTTTCAGGAGCACTACCGCCACTTCAGCTTTGGTTTGCCCAAGAATTGCCTTTAAACTTCAGGGAAGAAAATAGATGCCTTTCAGACGGCTGGGGAAGGGAAGGAGTGGGCCTTTGATGCAGACAGCTGTGCATATGAGGGAGGGGAATTGAGCGCAACAATTTAGTAGGAGAAAATAACTTTTTGGAGCTTTCATTTATGGGTCCCACCGAAAACATTTTAGAAATGGATGGAAAATGTTCTCTAAAATCTTCTGGCTCCTCAAGATTTCAATTATGAGAGATCATTTGAAACTCTTAGACCACTTGAGAGCAACACTGTCCAATATGGTAGGCGTCAGACATGCGTGGCAGTTTGGTTTATGAGACATAACGAGCCTGAGTTGAATATTCTGCACTATAAACTGGCCAAATTTGAAGACAAATCAAAGGAAAGGAAGGTCCCTCATTAATAACTTCAACACTGAGTTGGGGAGATGGCTCAGTCAGTAATGTGCTGGCTGTGTAAGCTTGATTCCCAGTTTGTTTTTTACAGCCGTGTGCTAACATTCACATCATAATGTAATAATATATCTATTATATAATTTATATATAATATGATATAACATAAAATAATATGACACTCATATGGTAATTCCAGTGAGTCTCAAAAACCAAAATAAATAACATTCAGAAGAGTAACACTCAAGGTTGACCTCTTACCCCTACACACGTGCGCATGTGCACATACATGAACACACGCATATAATCAAACTAAATAAATTTAAAATGCCTTAACGAAAAAGCCTTTTAACATCGATATGTGTCAGCACAGTATTTTTACACAGAGCACATCAATAAGATTAATTTAATCCATTTTCCCCTTTTGCAAACAAGCAACAGGGATGTTTAAACTCTACCCATGATTGCTCAGCGTGGCTGGTACTGTCTCCCTCTGGCACGGCACTGGATCGTTGGCTATGACCACAATAAAGCAAGAGAGCCGCAGGTACCAGTGCCGTCAGATGGAACAAAGGTGTGGGATTCCCTGTGCCACTCTGAGCTGAATGGTCCAGTGTGAGGTCTAGGGGAAATGGAGCTGGGGAAGAGGTAGCATCAGGTTCCAGGTGCTGGGTGGCCTCAGACACATAGGTCTCCACACCATCTTGGTGCCCAGTGGGAGAGGATGTTTCTAATCTGCCACTTCCCAACCCTGAACTCCAGTCAGGGCAGGACTACGCAGGGCACCTGCAGCGTTTGTCACGCTATACTCCCCCGCCTTCCGCTGGGTTTGCTTTCCAAGGTTTCAGTTGCTCATATTCAACTGCAGCTCAGAAATACTAAAGGGAAAATTCCAGAAATAGAATCTATAAGTGTTAGTAAATTTTACTGCAGTGCATTAGTATAATGGTTCTATTTTATTACTAGCTATTATAAATCTGGCTATGCCTAATTGATAAATCAAACTTTATCATAAATATGTATATATGAAAATATTATATATATATCCCCTTAGTTTATCTATCTGTGATTTCAAGCATTTATGGAACACCTTATGAAGTAGCCCACAAGGTGAGGGTGTGCAGTGCCTACTGAGACATTATTGCTACAAGGGAATGGAGACATGGACTTTGCTGAGAAAAAGGGAGACCTATGCATACTGGACAGCAGAGGGAAGGTTGAGTGACTTCTTCAGACTTAAATCTAGCTTGCTCCTGTTCCATGTGTTTTACAGGTACTTCTAGAACCTATCAATTTTCTACCATGCTGTAGAATTTGAGGTCTCTGCTGGGTGAGTTTTGGGTTCACCCATAGGCTGTTGAATTTCATGATGGGCAAGAGAGCTGACTACATTGGCCTGAGAGAGACAGAAAGAGCTTCTCAAGTTCAAATAATTTATCCTGGTCCCTAATCTCAGAGGCTGACAAGGTCGGTTGCTGAAGGCTATCCCAGTCTGTGACCATGCTCTGTACTGAGGCCCTGGCTCTGTTCTAGTCGTAGGCACTAAATCACTGAGTGACCTGGCCAAGAGCTGGTGTATCTTCCTGTGACTTTACGTCCTCACTGGTTAACCAGTTTCTGCGTCAGAAACTCTTAGATTTGCTTCAGAACATTTTTAGAGTGCAGTGTCGGTAAGAACATTGTCTCTCAGGCAGAGAGTTCTTTGACGAGGATAATTGGCTGTGTTCCAGAACTACCTGTAAGACAGCAATATTATAATAGAAGAGAACACTGCCCAGTGTTGGGAATGCTGCCGGGAGCAGAGGTAAACCTGGGGTTTCTAAGTTACTTCTAAAGTTTAAATCTCTAAGGTCTAAACTACTTGCAGATGGAAGAGCCAGGAAGGCTTCTTCTAACAGATGACACAATATTGCCCTCTTAGGGACAAACTCTACATGAGTTTAAACAATGATGGCGCATTGTCTCATATATAAGAGAGCTGGGAGTCAAGGTGCCAGCAGGGTTGGTTCCTTCTCAAGACCAAGAGGAGAAACTTTTCCAGAACTCTCCTGGATCCTAGTTCTTTGCTAAAGGGCTTTGGTGGTTATTGGGCCTGTAGACACATCACCCTGCAATTTGTCTATACTCACACAGTGGGTCCGTGTCTGTGTCCCGCCCCCAAATGCATATGCCTGCATCCACATCCTCTCTTCCTGTAAGGATCAGGAAGGATGCTCCTTAACAACTTCGTGTTATCCTGAGCACTTTTGTTAGGAACCAACCCGCAGCTAAACTAGATCACTTCCTGTCCTGAGGTCCGGTGTGTGTGTGTGTGTGTGTGTGTGTGTGTGTGTGTGTGTGTGTGTTGAAGGGGGCCCTGGGGGGCGCTTAGGATTTCAGTGTGTAAATCTGACCGGCAGGATGCCATGAACTACGTAAGAGAAGGGTTGATACTATTGCCCTGTTTGGCCAGTTGAGCTGAGGGGCTTTCTCTTTTGAGGGGGAAGTGGGAATGGGGTTTACTTTCCTGTAATTATTGTAATTGTCCCTTCAACTGTCCTTCCCCCACTGAGGGTTCTGGCCAGCTCTTCTGCAAGGAAGAGGCTCTGTTTCAGGAGGCGTGGCTGGTGTGGGTCTGGTGGGATAACTGCAGTGGTGATTTTAAAAGGAGCAAAGGAGGGAGGAAGGGAAAAGGGGAGAGAGAAAAAGAAAAAGGGAAATGACAGAACATAACAGGACTTTTATAATCCTCTCTCTCTCTCTCTCTCTCTCTCTCTCTCTCTCTCTCTCTTTCTCTGACAGTCTCCCAGGATGGCCTCTGATACAGTATGTAGCCAAGAGCGACCTTAAAGTACATCTTCTTGCCTTCACCTCTGCCTCCAGAGTGCTGGGATTATAGGTGTGAGCCTCCTCGTATCCAGTTATATGCAGTGCCGGGACATGAACCCGAGGCTTGGATGCATGCCAGGGAAGCAGTCCTCTAACTCACATACATGCCCAGCCTCAATGAAGAAGACTGTAAATGCCTTAATAAAAATGAGAGGTCATAGGAATTCTACTTTTCGATCAACTTTTTATTTGAGATTAAGTTTAGTTTTAAAGAAAAGTTGCCAAAAGAGCACTAAGTTCTGGTTTGTTTTCTGTAATCTTACACTGCTGTAGCACCTTTGTCCAATCTACCTGTTAATATTGGCCGAAACTATTAGCTGAACCCTATCCTTTGCAAAGAGCTCATTAATTTCTCATTTAATGATCTTCCTTGTTCCAGATTCCAGTCCAGGGCTCTGTGGAACATCAAGGTGTCTCAGTACATTAGCCTCTGGTCTAGCCTGTGACAATTCCTTACTTGTTCTTGTTAAGAACTTTTGAAGGGTGCATGGAAGATATTATGTGGAATGCCCCTCTATTTGATTTTCCTGGTGTTTTTGTTAGAATCTATTTTTTTTGAGGCAGGGCCTCACTCTGAACTCTATATAATTCATGCGGTCAAAACTATATAGCCTACGCTGACTTTGAACTCATGAAAATCTTCCCACTTCAGCCTCCCAAATATTGAGATTACAAGCATGAGTCACCACAATGGACGAGAATCATAACAATTTAAAAATAAACCAGGGGTACTCTGAGTGTGGAGGTGGCTTCCTCCCCCAGAGCTTGCTGTCAAATCATGAAGACTTGAGACCTTGATGGCTTCATGTGAAGCAGGCCGTGCTATCTAGGGCTTTCCCAATGTGTAGAATAGAACACCGTGGAAAACCATCATCTATCTCCCATCCTAGCACTCATGCGTTAAGCTGGGAGCCCGAGGGACAACAGCCACTGTTAGATTAATGAGAAATAAACTTCACCACATAGAGAACCTGACAGCTAGAAAACCTATCTGTCACAACTCTACAGGCTGGGGAAAAGAGGAACAGAGTTTCCCGTGAGAACCAGTTGCCGTGAGCCAACTCCCCCGTGAGCTTCTGGTCAGAAGTCATACCACGTATATGGACTGATAAAAACTTCTTTTAAAAAGACAGTTCAAAAAAAATTCCTAGACTAATAACATCACCAGATATATTTTGTGTTTAGATTTACAAATATCTCAAAACATAATGTCTGGAAGCAAAACTATATACAATGGATTTTTTAAAAATAAACTGTGTGATTAAATAGGTTAATAAACAGTGAACGGAGAACCAGAACATTGACCTCAACAGACTGTTCATACGCGGTCCCATGAGACGGAGTTGGAAAACATAAAAGACAGGTTGAGAGAAAGCAAGTGTGTGCTGGGTCTGCCTGATGAAACAGCCTTCAGTGATGGAAATAGCCTAACTAGTCACAGGTGCTACTACAGGGGAGTACCGGTTTAACTGCTCTCCAATCAGTGTCCCAGAAGAGGATGGTGAGAATGGGGATGAAGCGCAATCCAAAGGGATAATGGTTGAGAAGTTTCCAGAATTAACTAGTCACACTGATGTTTATCCTAGAAATCCCTGAAGTCTTCTGTTTTCTGCTCCTATAACAAAATATTCAGCTTGGGGTCACAGTTCTGGAGGTTCAAGGTATGACATCAGTGTCAGTCCATCTCTGGCACCCATGGTAGCTGAGGTACGTGCAAAAGTGTGTGTGGGAAGAACAGAGGAGTCCCATGGTCCTTTCCAAAGTCATACCCTCAAACTTACCTAAGGACCTGCCAATTACAGGTCCACCAGCTCTCAGCGCTGCTACCCTGAGCATCAAATCTGCAACTCACAAATGGCTAGAGACAGATGCAAGCCATATCTGAACCATAGCAGCTCCCCACGTCTATGTAAAATTAATACAATAAATGACACCTTGAGCCTTCACAGACAAACTGCAGGGGAAAAAAAAAGTGAGACAAGGAGATGTTTACAAGGGAGCCAGTGAGAATAGCCAGATCACCTACCAGGGATATGGGGATTTGGCTGATCTGTTTTTGCTTTTATTCTGTGGGGTGTGCATGCGTGTGTGTGTGTATGTATGTGTGTGTGCGTGCAAGTGTGTGTGTGTATACTTCTGCTCGTGTGTGGAGCCCAAAGGTCAATGTTAAATACCCTCTTTAATCTTTTTCTACCTTATTTTTTGAGACATGATCTCTCATGAAACCTAGAGCTCTCCAAGTCAGCTAGACCAGCTGAACAAGTCCCACGGAGTCTCCTATCGCTGCCTCCCCAGTGCTGGGATTCCAGCCATGTTCCCCAGCACCTGCTTCTACACTGAGGCGAGGGGCTGACCTCAGCTCTCCATGCTTGCACAGGCAGTACTTTGACAACTGAATGGTCTTCCTGGCTCCTGAGAAGTGCACTTCATCTACAGTGGTGAAAATCTCTAGGCAGAGGAGGCCAGAGAAAACTGATCAATTCAAAACACTTTATACTGTGTGTGTGTGGGTGGGGGGGGGGGGAACCTTTTATGAATGGAATTGAGCTGGGTGTGTTGGTACATACCTGTTACCCCAGTACTTGGGAGGCAATGGATTACAGGTTTGAGGGTAGTCTGGGCTACATACTGAGTCTGTCTCAAAAGTAGAATAAACAAGACCAAAAGAAAGGCAAACCACAAATTTATCACAGAGAGACTGCCATTAAGGAAATTTCTGGAAGATTCCTACAAACAGAAGGAAAATTATGCCGAAAGAAAGATCAGAGACACAGATAGGAGTGATGGAGAAAGATGCAGATAAATATAACTAAAAAACAGAGTCTAGTTTATGTAGGAAAGCTGGCAGAAGAAACAAAAAGATCACAAAGCAAAAACATTTAAGTTGAGAGGATTGAGACACGAGCATAGTTCTTATCTTCCCCAAAGGAACAGTGGCCACTAAGGATACAGCCAAGACTAACTTATAAAGAGCTAGAGACTAAATGAGGATGAAAACATAGACTCATGATACCCCATGCAGAGGGAAGGCTACAAATGGGAGCAGTCCAGTTATCAAGCCTGGTCAACAGGATCTGTATGAAGAAGGAGAACAGGCCTTTTCAGAGTGCATGGAATATTAACGCCTTCTGGAAACTGGAAGGTCATAGGTACTGGTGTCCCAAAAGACTGGACTCAGGAATGGAATACAGGTTGGTGGTAGGGTGCATTCCTTATATCTACAAGGCTCTGTAATTGTCCCCAGTACTGTAAACAACTGACCAGAATTACAGCATAGTCTCAGCTCACAAATGTATTTAGAAACAGCATAGCAATTCAATTTTAAAAAATGTTTTTCTTTTTATTTACTTGGCTTGTTTCATGAGTGTGTTGCCTACTTGTATGTGTGTGCACCATGTGCATGCTTGGTGGCTATGGAAGACAGAAGAGGGCATAAAATCCACTGGAACTTCAGATGGTAGTAAGCCACCATGTGGGTAGTGGGAATCGAACCGAGGCCCTCTGCAGGAGCAATAGCTGCTCTTAACCACTGACCCATCACTCCTGCCCCTTACTTATTTGTAAGTGGAATATATGTGCATATCCATTCACATGTGCTTCTGAATAAATTATGGATCATAAAAATGTCTCAATGAAAAATTAAAAGTATTTGGCACCGAATAACATTTTTAAACCAAAACTTGGGAATGTAGTTAAGTAGTTATAAAATGTTCACAGTCACAAGGCAGGAAGGGCAATAATTATTACACAAAGCATCAAATTAAGAAGTTAGATAATACATAATAAAATGAATCCTTCCGAAAAGTAGGAAGAAAAACCCAAAACCCTATTAATATGATATGTCCTGGTTATGTCATTCACCCAGTTACTCAGCAAATATTCATGAAGTGCTTTGTACATTATGAAAAGAAGAGCAAGACCCTAACCCTCAAACTTCCTTTCTCATGGGGGAGGAGACAGCATATGAGAAAATGAATGAGTGGTATCATTTCAAGTCCTGAGATGCACATTAATGGTAAAGAATACAACAGATTAGAGGTATAGAGCATGTTTTATGTTGCAGGCTGTCTTCCAAGGACAGGAACCTGGGCAGCCATTAGGAAATGCACAAAGCCCACATCCTGCATCATAGATGATGAACTCCCCGTGATTACTTTCCTGCACACAGCTGTCTGTGGCTGGATCAGGGCTCCAGTTTGGGATATCGCCAAGCTAAATGAAAGGATGACACCAACAGATTATTTCTCTCTAAGACTTTTCCTCCAGAAACTCATTTGGAACCCTTTACCAATTCTGATTCTCTACCCATCCTGCAACTCTTGTCTCCATGTTCCCCCTGGATCATCCCATCTCCTAGATGGCCACCAGCCTTCTTTGGAATGTTCTCTTATGCTTTGACCACTGTCCTTCAAACAACTTCTGGCAGGCTTAATCCCAGTCTTCCAAGGGCCTTGTGGGATCGACAGATGTTGGAGAGGAAGTCATAGAGTCTGATCACGCACACATCCGGCTCCATATCTTCATCTAGAGTTACAGTGTCAGCACGTGGTCTGCAGAACCTTCCAATGCCCTGATTGCATGGTGCCAAAGATGACCTAGTCCCGAGGGATCTGAAAATATACCATTGTGAGGAAATATACAGCTTTCCCACTTTCTAATGTTAACTGGACTCCAAAGCAGCATGGTTCCCTGAGCCTTTTAGGCCAGGTAGGAATGGTGGGAGGGAGAGGTGAAGATTCCCCACACTGCACAAGGAAACCCCTGCCTTCCAGCAGGGTGGCAAAGCCAAGAGTAGCTGGAGTTGGGAAAATTAGCAAGTGTTTACAGAGAAAGTGCTGTCTGGGGGAGGAATTCAAAGGCCAAGGATGACATCCATGAGTAAGGGGGAGGGCCTCTGAGACAAGAGAGCTAGATGAGCAACAGCAAGAAGATGGGGAAGCATGCGGATGTCAGCTAGGAGGTGAGTCAGAGCTGTGAGACAGATGCTGATAAAAGGCGGGCTGTGGCTTGATGTGGAGTGTCCCGCCTAGGCGCATGTGTCTCAACACTTGTTCTCCAGATGCTGGTGCTGCTTTAGTAGGTGGAGGAAGTGGGTCACCTGGGAGATGGGCCTTGAGGATGATAACCTGGTCCTGCATCTTGCCGCTGCCTGAGCTGCTAGGTGTGAGGAACAAGCTATGCAGCCATCTCCCATGGCCACTAGTGAGCCCCTATCACCACCACATCGCCCCCACCGTGATGGACTGTATCCCTTTGAACCACAAGCCAAAATAAGCAACTCTTCCCTCAAGCTGCTTCTGCCGGGCTTTTAGTCAGAGCCACAGGAAGAGTTACCAACGCAGCAGCTAGGCATGTGGAATCGTTCCTTCAGGTGTGTTCTTTCTGCTTTAAAGCATTTAAATGCTTTAAAAAGTGGCATCACCCAGATGCAGAAATCTACAGCGAAGCTCCCAAAATCTAGTCAAAGAGAGGGAGGAGTGATAATATGAGCAAAGGGGTCAAGACCATGATGGGGAAACCCACAGAGACAGCTGACCTGAGCTAATGGGAGCTCACTGACTCTGGACTGACAGTGGGGAACCAGCACAGGACCAAACTAGGCCCTCTGAATGTGGGTGACAGTTGTGTGACTGGGGCAGTCTGTGGGGCCACTGGCAGTAGAACCAGGATTTATCTCTGCTGCTTGAACTGACTTTTTGGAGCCCATTCTCTTTGGAGGGATACCTTGCTCAGTCTTGATATAGTGGGAAGGGCCTTGGTCCTGCCTCAAAGCGATGTGCTAGGTTTTGTTGACTCCCTATGGGAAGCCTTATGCTCTCTGAGGAGGGGGTGTGGGGAGGGAGAAGTAGGAGGGAACGGGAGAAGGGGCAGGAATGGGAACTGGGATCGGTATGTTAAATGAGAAAAGGTTGTTTTTTCATTTAAATTAATTAATTAAAAAAAGTGGCTTCACCAAGCTGACTCCATGAGTTTTACTTCTACGCTAGCCCTCAGTTTTCAGAAGATGGAGCTGAATCTCAGTGGTAAGGCTGGGGCTCAAATGCTGATCTAACCACAGCTGTAGCCGATACCAGGAACAGAGAATTCAGCTGTGCTGCGAGCCAGCAAGAAAGAAGTCTGAGCTGGGGACCTGGGAGAGAGTCAGCAGATGTGAGAAGCGCTGTGTCTGTGCCCATGACACACAAAGTCGTGAGTCAGGCGACGCTGGTGCCTTAGTGCCTCTTTGGAGGGAGAATGTTCGTAATGAAAGTTCTGCTTGACAGATGATAATGGCCCTAGAGGGAGGCATGAAGGAAGACAAGTGTGTGCTCGGCATTATCCTAAATGCAGTTACTGGAGAAAGCAGAATGGCTTGAGACTTGTCACTCTGCCTCTAGGGGAGGCAGCCTGTGGAGTGTACGGTGACAGACTGGTAAGCTGGCATTGAAAGATTGAGAGTGCACGCACGCGCACACACACACACACACACACATGCGCATGCACACACATACAGCGTCTTGAGTTGTATACTTGCTGACGTCATAATACGAGCACTCCTCCCATGCACGACCCATTTACTGGCCTTGAGTTTGAGAGAGGCGTGCACACTCAGCCGCAGTCTCTCGGGTGGGTCTCAGCACACCCCTAAGGAAGGTCTCACAGGAGACCTTGACGCACACAGATGTCAGGAGTGTGACAAACGCGTGCTCGCTCACCTCTCTCCTGACAGGATGCAGGATGCTTCTCTTTCTTTTCTTTTTTGAAGAGATTTGCTAGAACTTAAAGAGAGATGATTATGAAGCTAGAGAGGGGGGGGATCAAAGCTAGAGAAATCTGTCCCCTCTAGACCACTGTAAGAGCCATAGAGCCATCTACCAGAGCCTACTTGCTTCTGGTCATCTCTTCCCTCAGTGTGTAGCCAGCTGGGTTCCCCACCACAAAGATAAGACCTATATCTATAGGAATAGGAGAAGTGGCTTGCAGCAGTGGCCACAGAAGCATCCTAGACGAAGACCACTTGGCTTTCAGTCTATTTATGAACTATGTGACTTCAGATTAGTACTTAACTCCCTTCTGCCTTCATCTTCTCATCTGTAAAATGGGGACATTTAAGGTAGTACCCTGACAGGGCTGCTGTGAGAGTTAAAATACTACAGCGTCAACCACATAGAAGTGTCAAATGAGTGTCAGCACCATCACCATCGTCTGTAATTATTGCCCACTCTTGCTTCCCCTCAACATAAGTTACAACTTATTTTCACGCTTTAAAACTATCCCATGTTTAAAATAACTTCTCAATTTGAATATGCCTTAACTGTCGCTTCTCCCGTCTTGCAGTTCAGCACCATCATTGCAGCCCAAATGGTCTATTTGATACGAGCGTTTGGGTAGGTGAGTGGTTCGTGTCTTCATGAAGATTGTAAAGTTCGGCACCATTGGACAAATGTCCATGTCTGTCCATTTCCTGTGATAGTGGTGGTTTAGGGCACAGACTGGATAAATTCAATCTGCCAGCGATCCCCAGGCTGTATCCAGCTAGTAGCTTCATTATCATTTGCCTCCCAGGCTTTGTGATCCTTTTTCTAAACTAGAGCTGCAGACAGATGGTTTAATGGGCTTAGTAGAGTTCTGCCCTCACCCCAAAAAGCTGTTGTGGGGTGACCCTAACAAGCAGTAGATAGCCTGGAGCCTTCCATCTGGGAAGAAGAGCTAGTGAGTAGCAGAGACTTAACACCCTTCTGAAGAAATTACCAAGAAGCAGGAAAGCTTGTAGCAGGTTCCTAGTCAAACTCACAAACTTGACCCATAGATGTCGGAGGCCCCGGGGATGTCAACGGGAGCAAGTGCCATTTTTGCAAGTACCATTTTCCTGGCTTCAAGGAAGCCAAGCAGAGCAACCAATACTTAACGACTTTCAGAAACTGGTAGATGTGGGTAGGATATGTGGGTAGATAGAGTTACCTCCCTGCTTGGCCGTCATGGGTCAGAGGTTAGTGTGCATGAGAGTCTGCGCTCCCAGTTCTGATCTGCAGCTTTTGGGAGGCCATTTTTATCACTATCGTCTATATTGTGTTTCCCTTAGAGACTTTAAAGCGAAAATAGCTGGAATCTGGTTCATACAGAGGACTCAAGCTATAAGTCAAGCTGGCTCTTCATCTGCTGTCATGTGTTCCTGTAAGAGCCCACTTCCACTTCCTCCTTGCCCTTTTCCCACAGTAGAACCAGAAGGCATCTGAGCTCCTTGTGGGAGAGTCTAGTAGTTCCAGCCAAATCCTGAGGTGGCAGATCTTTGACTCTCAAGAAGAACCTAGAGTTTGCTCACCTGAAGGTGCAGGGCTCTGGGAAGGAAGGCTTCCAGGGACAATGTGTGTATCCTGAAGAAGACTCCATGGGACGGGGATGTTGAGAAAGAAGGGGTGTCCACACAGGGCCCCCAGGGAAGCCAAGAGCCCCATTGTGGTGATGAAAGCAGAATAACTAAAGGACAGATCTTTTCCCAGTCCTGCCCCCTTGCATTATTACTGGGATACTAAGGCCAGACCTTGGGGAACAAGCCCACTTAAAGGTTCACGGGAGTTCAAAAAAAATCTAGTTTGGGCCACACTGAAAAGTAGAATTGTATGAAAGGCAGTCCCTTGTTCCAACTCAGTCATTTGATGGGCAGTAGACTGTCCTATTTTGGATTGCTGCCAAGAGGAGCACCAGTCATAGAAGACTGACTGATCTTCCATCCAGCATGCTAGAAAGAATGCCTGCTCTCCAGCCTATTATTGCTAGAAACACTTCCACTGTCCCACGGATGGAGACATGCTTTGGGCACTGTATTATACATGTCTACTCTGTGTTCTTAGGATGATAAATTATCAGGCTCTAAATGTCCCCCCCCAAGATGTCTAGTTTCATTTGGTGCCTCCCTGTACAATGTCCCTTGTCCTGGGGACCATCGCCCTCATGAGGTTCTGGTTTTAGAGAGTTCACTGCTAACGTTGATTTCTACATAAGGAAGTCTCAAGCCCAGTCACAGCTTCAGGTCTTGCTTAATCGCTGGAGGACAGAGCGTACTAATGCTCTTCCATAAAACAGATGTCCATGTTGCGGGCACATGTCTTATTCTCCTTGGTTTCCTCCTAACAAGGAAACAAGTTGCCCATTTGTTTCAGGTAAAGCTTGGATGTCAGTTCTCTTACTATATTGGGATTCTCTCTAGGATAGGTTGCAGATGGGGTACCAATATCAGTTACTTTTACATCACAGCAACCAAAATGCCTGTGCTGGTAAAGTTGTCAGAATTTAACATAAATTTGGAAACAAACCCTGAGCCATGTCTTGTAAAAGAGTTTCTAAGTTAAATCAAATTTAGATGAGAAGATCAACCCTAAATGTAGGTGGTACTAGTCCATGGTCTAGAGTCCCAAGCTGAATAAAAAGAAGACAGGGAGGCTGGAGAGATGGCTCAGTGGTTCAGAGCACTTGCTGTTCTGGCAGAAGACCCGGGTTCTGTTCAAACCACCATGGCTCACAATCGTCTGTAACTGGATGGTGACTCCAGTTCCAGAGAGCCTGACACCTTCCTCTGCCTTCACAGGCACCATGGGTACACATGGTGCGCTACACACAGGCAGGCAAAACACTCACACATATAAAATCAATCTTTTTTAGGACAAGGAGGGCAGTGAAGGGAAGAAGGGGGAGGAGAAGGAAAGCATGCCCCGGCTTCCATGCTTTTCCCTTTACCTTCAAATTGTGAGCCGAAGCAACCCTTTTCCCCTTACATTGCTTTGGTTACGTATTTTGTCACAGCAATGAATTAAGTAGCAAATATACATTTTTTTTTAAAAGCCGGAGGAGTAAAGAGTTTTTTCCTTGGTTCAGGGTTCAGGGATTCTATTTCATCATGCCAGAGAGGGCATGGCAGTGGGAATGGTTCCATCAGTGAAGCATGAGGCAGGTAGTCATGAGGTGATGCCCACGAAGCAGAGGAAACAGGAACGGAACCCTCAACGGCCCATCCCTGGCAGCCTGTGTTAGTCTCCGGCTCCTCAAAGCTCTATAGAGGGGCAAAACATGAGCCTGTGTGGGAACATCTTACATCCAAACCACAGCAACCTCTGTGTTTAAAGATGGAATCTGGAATTGGATGCAAAACCCTGCACATGAAACACTATCTTACATCCTGGTTCTTTAGTGTAATATCCAGACCATCACACTTCCCAGTGTCTGTGGATTTTGGATATTCACCTAACTCATTGAGGAAAAACATTGAGGCACACATGGGCTGTTAATTAGTTCTGTGGCAGATGATCATGACCCTAGGAGCTCCTTACTACATCTGTCTTCATGGGTTTATTTCCATGTGACTTATGAATGCTTTTATTTAAAAAATCCATTGACATGTTCTGAGATTCTGTTACAACCATCGAGGTATCATTGGAGACATTGTCAATAGTTTTGCCAGTCCAGAAACCTGAATGAAAATGTGTGGGCCTCATCTTTCTGATAATTCCCCTGCGGACTGGTGTTGTGTGACTTTTCCTATGGAGACCTGTTTCTGCCAAAGTCCAACATGGTGAACCAAAGGTGTATGAGGGAGGGATTATTTACAGAAACAGGGATGGACGAGTCAAAGACAGCTGCATTGCTTCAAAGTATAGGTAAGAACTCGCTAAAACTGCATCCCTGGAGTGCTCTTCTCTGCACGACCAGAAATGGGCCAGACCAACAGGACTTGCTCTGCGTAGCCTATGCTCCATCCTTTAGCCAACTGTCATTTGGGTGCTGGTTACAACATTGCTTCAGTAGCATGCTCTGGACTCTCCTCTGACCTCCGCATCATGCCCTACCATCCGTGGGCTCCAGGATTTTCCCCATCCATTTCAGAAATGGGGAAAGAATAGCAATTCATTTACAACCTCCTAAGGTATCTTGGCCTCTTCCCAGACAGAAGACTGTCTTTTGCCTGATCTCCCAAGTGTTCTAAGTACAGCTGATGGGGATGTTGGGTTTGATTTTTGCCTCTGCTTTGATTCCTTTTGCTAAAATTCTCTGTCACTTTCTCTTACTCTGTTTTTGTTTGCATTCTTCTCATTCTGGCCTTTAGAACTTAAACATCAACAACAAGCATAGTCAAATACTAGAACCTTCTGGAATCACTTACATTGATTTCTTGCCCTCGACACACCGGGTACAAACTCCAGGGAGTGGTGGAAGTGTTTGCATCATTTTTAGAAATCCTTCAGTGGATAGCTAAAGCATTTGTTTGCTTTGCTGGCTGGGTGTGGCATCTGTAGAGTTCATCTTTCTTTCTATTGGCCTCACCTGCTTGCCTGGCACAATATGACTGAGAAATTCCTGAATC